>JAJEOU010000287.1:7126058-7247036 GCA_021534815.1 Acrocephalus arundinaceus | reverse complement strand
TAAGGGAAAATGTGGAAAAAAAGCCCCCAAATGTTGATTTTATTGAAGAAAAAAAAGAATTTTCACACGGATTTTGGTAATTTTAAAAAAAATTCTTTATTTTATCAGGAAAAAGAAGGAAAAAATTCGCACCAGAATGAAGAAATTGATTTTTTATTGGAATTTTTATTTAATAAAGTGAATAAAATGAAATTAATAAAAGAGTTTTTAATGAATTTGAGACATTTTTGGTGTTTTCAGTGGGGCACAAATCCCGATTTATTTTCTTCAACGTTCCCGGCGATCCCAAAGGATGATCCCATTAACGATCCCATTAATTATCCCATTAATGATCCCATTAATGATCCCATTAATGATCCCATTAACGATCCCATTAACGATCCCATTAATGATCCCATTAATGATCCCATTAACGATCCCATTAACGATCCCATAAATGATCCCATTAACGATCCCATTAACGATCCCATTAACGATCCCATTAACGATCCCATTAACGATCCCATTAACGATCCCATAAACGATCCCATTAACGATCCCATTAACGATCCCATTAATGATCCCATTAATGATCCCATTAACGATCCCATTAACGATCCCATTAACGATCCCATTATCGATCCCATTAATGATCCCATTAACGATCCCATTAACGATCCCATTAACGATCCCATTATCGATCCCATTAATGATCCCATTAACGATCCATTAACGATCCCATTAACGATCCCATTAACGATCCCATTAACGATCCCATTAATGATCCCATTAACGATCCCATTAACGATCCCATTAACGATCCCATTATCGATCCCATTAACGATCCCATTAATGATCCCATTAACGATCCCATTAACGATCCCATTAACGATCCCATTATCGATCCCATTAATGATCCCATTAATGATCCCATTAACGATCCCATTATCGATCCCATTAATGATCCCATTAACGATCCCATTAACGATCCCATTAATGATCCCATTAACCATCCCATTAATGATCCCATTAATGATCCCATTAACGATCCCATTAATGATCCCATTAACGATCCCATTAACGATCCCATTAACGATCCCATTAACGATCCCATTAATGATGATCCCGTTAATGATCCCATTAAGGATCCCATTAATGATCTCATTAATTATGATCCTGTTAATGATCCCGTTAATGATGATCCCATCAACAATCCCATTAACGATCCAGTTAATGATGATCCTATTAATAATGATCCCGTTAATGATGATCCCATTAAGGATCCTGTTAAGGATCCCATTAATGATCTCATTAATTATGATCCCGTTAACGATGATCCCATTACGGATCTTGTTAAGGATCCCATTAACGACCCCATTAATTATGATCCCATTAACGCTGCTCCCATTAACGCTGACCCTGTTAATGATGATCCCGTTAGGGATCCTGTTAAGGATCTCATTAATTATGATCCCGTTGATGATCTCATTAATTATGATCCCATTAACAATGCCATTAATGATCTCATTAATGATGATCCCATTGATGATCTCATTAATGATGATCCCATTGATGATCCTGTTGATGATCTCATTAATTATGACCCCGTTAATGATCTCATTAATGCTGCTCCCATTGATGATCTCATTAATTACGACCCCATTAATGATCTCATTAATGCTGCTCCCATTGATGATCCCATTAATTACGACCCCATTAATGATCTCATTAACGCTGCTCCCATTGATGATCCCATTAATTACGATCCCATTAATGATCTCATTAACGCTGCTCCCATTGATGATCTCATTAATTACGACCCCATTGATGATCTCATTAACGCTGCTCCCATTGATGATCTCATTAATTACGACCCCGTTAATGATCTCATTAATGCTGCTCCCATTGATGATCCCATTAATTACGATCCCATTAATGATCTCATGAACGCTGCTCCCGTTGATGATCTCATTAATTATGATCCCATTGATGATCCCATTAATTACGATCCCATTAATGATCTCATGAACGCTGCTCCCGTTGATGATCTCATTAATTATGCTCCCATTGATGATCTCATTAATTATGCTCCCGTTGATGAGTTCATTAATTACGATCCCGCTGACGCTCCCGGGCTATCGGAGCTCGCTGTAGACCTTGAGCGACATCACCGAGAGTTTCTCGTCGCTTTTGTCTCCGTGCTCCTCCTCGGGGAATTGGATGCTGCGCGATTCCTCCCCCGGCAGCGGCGGCAAACGCGGGAAATCTGCGGGAACGAGGGGGAAACTCAGCCAGGGATTCCGGAAACTTCTGGGAATTCCATCCCCAAAATCCCAGCAATCCCTCCCTTTTATCAGGAATGTTCCCCTGGGTGATCGGTGATTGCAGGAATCTGCCCCAAATCCCAGAGAAAATTCAGATTTATCCCTTTAAATTCCTCCTTTTATCCCAGAATTCCCTCAACACCAACTGGGAATTTTGTGGGATCAGGGAATTCTGGGATGGGATGGGTTGGGAGGGATTTGGGGATTGGGACATTTCCCGTTATCCCAAACTGCTCCAAGGACAATTCCAGAGATCCTGGGAACATTTCTCCTCTGGAATCTCCATTCCAGGGCTTCCTCATCATCCCAGGCAGGAATTCCATCCCAAAATCCCACCAATCCCTCCCTTTTATCAGGAATGTTCCCCTGGGTGATCGGTGACTCCAGGAATCTGCCCCAAATCCCAGAGAAAATCCGGATTTTTCCTTTTAATTCCATCCTTTTATCCCAGAATTTCCTCACCTCCAGCTGGGAATTTTGTGCCCAACTGTGGGATCAGGGAATTCTGGGATGGGATGGGTTGGGAGGGATTTGGGGATTGGGACATTTCCTGTTATCCCAGAGCGCTCAAATCCCACCAATCCCTCCCTTTTATCAGGAATGTTCTCCTGGATCATTGGTGATTCCAGGAATCGGCCCCAAATCCCAGGAAAATCCGGATTTTTCCTTTTAATGCCCCAAAATCCCAGAGAAAATCTGGATTTATCCCTTTTATCAGGAATGTTCCCCTGGATGATCGGTGATTCTGGGAATCTGCCCCAAATCCCAGGAAAATCCGGATTTTTCCTTTTAATGCCCCAAAATCCCAGGAAAATCCAGATTTTTCCTTTCAATTCCATCCCTTTATCCCCTCCCCAGATTTTTCCCCTTTCCCCCTCACCTCCGGGCAGGAATTTCGTGTCCCTGCGGAGGCTCCAGATGCAGAAGTGCAGCAGGAACGTCAGCAGCACCAGCACGAACACGGCCACGGCCGTCAGGATGGCCAGGATGGTGCTGGAGCGGAATTCCAGGGGAACCACAGCTGGAATCCATCGGGATTTGGTGAGAAATGAGGGAATTCCGGGATTGGGGATGGTCCCAGGGGAGTTTTGGGGTGGATTTTTGGGTTTGTGGGGAATTGGAGAGGATTTGAGGTGAGGGGAGAGGGAAATGTGGGATGGGGGAAATAGAGGGAAAAGGGAAAAGGGGAAAAGGGAAAGGGAAAAGGGAAAGGGGAAAAGAAAAGGGGAAAGGGGAAAAGAAAAAATGGAAGAGAGAAAAGGGAAAGGAAAAGGGAAAGGAAAAGGGGAAAAGGGGGGAAAAAAGGGGAAAAGGGAAAGGAAAAAGGAGAAGGAAAACAGGGAAAAAGGGAGAGGGAAAAGGGGAAAGGAAAAGGGAAAAGGGGAAAGGGGAAAGGAAAAAGGGAAAGGGGAAAAGAAAAGGGGAAAGGGGAAAAGAAAAGGGAAAAGGGAAAAGGGGAAAGGGAAAGGGGAAAGGGGAAAGGGGAAAAGAAAAGGGGAAAAGGGAAAAGGGGAAAAGGGAAAAGGGGAAAGGGGAAAGGGAAAAGGGAAAAGGGGAAAGGGGAAAGGGAAAAGGGAAAGGGAAAGGGGAAAAGTAAAAGGGAAAAGGGGAAAAGGGAAAGGGGAAAAGGAAAAGGGAAAAGGGGAAAAGGGAAAGGGGAAAAGGAAAAGGGAAAAGGAGAAAGGGGAAAGGGGAAAAGGGGAAGGGAAAAGGGGAAAAGGAGAAAGGGGAAAGGGAAAAGGGGAAAAGGGGAAAGGGGAAAAGGGAAAGGGAAAAGGAGAAGGAAAAGGGGAAAGGGGAAAGGGGACAGGGAAAGGGTAAAGAAAAAATTGGAGAGAGAAAAAGGAAAAGGGAAAGGGAAAAGGGAAAAGGGAAAGGGGAAAAGGGAAAAGGGAAAGGGGAAAGGGGAAAGGAAAAGGGGAAAGGGAAAAGGGAAAAGGGGAAAAGGGGAAAGGAAAAGGGGAAAGAAAAAAGGGGAAAGGGAAAAGGGGAAAGGGGAAAGGGAAAAGGGGAAAAGGGAAGGGGAAAAGGGAAAAGGGAAAAGGGAAAAGGGAAAGGGGAAAAGGGAAAAGGGGAAAGGGGAAAAGGGGAAAAGGGAGAAGGAAAAGGGGAAATGGGGAAAAGGAGAAAGGGGAAAGGGGAAAAGGGAAAAGGGAAAAGGAAAAGGGAAAAGGGAAAAGGGGAAAGGGGAAAAGGGGAAAAGGGAGAAGGGAAAGGGGAAATGGGGAAAAGGAGAAAGGGGAAAGGGGAAAAGGGAAAAGGGAAAAGGGAAAAGGAAAAGGGAAAAGGGAAAAGGGGAAAAGGGAAAGGGGAAAAGGGAAAAGGGGAAAAGGGAAAAGGGGAAAAGGGAGAAGGAAAAGGGGAAATGGGGAAAAGGGGAAAAGGGGAAAAGGGAAAGGGGAAAAGGAGAAAGGGGAAAGGGGAAAGGGAAAAGGGAAAGGTGACGCCCACTCAGAGGACGGAACCTTTGCCAGGCCAACAATTCACAGATCCCATCTCCATTAATACCAACATTAATTCAGCATTTTAGGGTTTCCAAGAGGATTTCCCTGTGGAAACGCAGGGATTTGGGAATTTCCCGGGGGTTTGGCACACCTGGCTCCAGGGCTGGCACGGGCAGGCTGCACACGGAGTTGTGGGTGCTGTTCCCAGCCCGCAGGGTGATGAACCCGCTGCTCTCACAGCTGCCAAAAAAGGATTTGTGCAGGGACATTATTATTATTATTATTATTATTATTATTATTATTATTATTATTATTATTATTATTATTATTATTATTATTATTATTATTATGTCTATTATGTCTATTATGTCTATTATGTCTATTATGTCTATTATTTCTATTGTGTCTATTATTATGTCTATTATTATTGTGTCTATTATTATTATTATTATTATATTATTGTGTCTATTATTATTATGTCTATTATTATTGTGTCTATTATTATTATTATTATGTCTATTATTATTGTGTCTATTATTATGTCTATTATTATTATTGTGTCTATTATTGTCTATTATTATTATTATGTCTATTATTATTGTGTCTATTATTATTATTATTGTGTCTATTATTATTGTGTCTATTATTATGTCTATTATTATTATTGTGTCTATTATTGTCTATTATTATTATTGTGTCTATTATTATTGTGTCTATTATTATTATTATTGTGTCTATTATTATTATTATTATTCTGTCTATTATTATTATTGTGTCTATTATTATTATTTCTATAATTATTGTGTCTATTATTATTATGTCTATTATTATTATTATTGTGTCTATTATTATGTCTATTATTATTATTGTGTCTATTATTATTATGTCTATTATTATTATTATTGTGTCTATTATTATGTCTATTATTATTATTGTGTCTATTATTATTATGTCTATTATTATTATTATTGTGTCTATTATTGTCTATTATTATTATTGTGTCTATTATTATTGTGTCTATTATTATTATTGTGTCTATTATTATTATGTCTATTATTATGTTTATTATTATGTCTATTATTATTATTATGTCTATTATTATGTCTATTTTCAAAGAAAGAAAACACATTCTTAATAATAATCATTACTTATTAGCCATCAATTATTAGCTATTTATTATTATTATTATTATGTCTATTTTCAAAGAAGGAAAACACATTCTTAATAATAATCATTACTTATTAGCCATCAATTATTAGCTATTTATTATTATTATTATTATGTCTATTTTCAAAGAAGTAAAACATTCATAACAATAATTACTCATTATTAATCATTAACCATTTAATTATTATTATTATTTAATTTTTACATATTTAATTTTAACTTATTTCTTTTTTAACTTATTTATTTTTAACTTGTTTATTTTTAACTTATTTATCTATTTGATTTTTGTTAATAATTATTAATTATTATGATTTATTAATACTTATCGATTATCAATTATTAATTATCAATTATTAATTGCTCCGTACTCAGTCCAGTTGCGGCACCAGCTGTTCTTGCTGCTGGAGTAGGTTCCGTTCTGGCAGCGTTTGCAGTTGAACCAGAAATCCTTATGTCCTGCAGGGAAAAGGGGAAATGGCTGAGACCCCAAATCCCAGAGCAGCACGGCCGGGGCTGCCCCGCTCCCGGCCCCATTCCCAATCCTGATCCCATTCCCTGCCCCGCTCCCGGCCCCATTCCCAATCCTGATCCCATTCCCTGCCCCGCTCCCGGCCCCATTCCCAATCCTGATCCCATTCCCTGCCCCGCTCCCGGCCCCTTCCCCAATCCTGATCCCATTCCCTGCCCCGCTCCCGGCCCCATTCCCAATCCTGATCCCATTCCCTGCCCCGCTCCCGGCCCCATTCCCAATCCTGATCCCATTCCCTGCCCCGCTCCCGGCCCCATTCCCAATCCTGATCCCATTCCCTGCCCCGCTCCCGCCCCGTTCCCAATCCTGATCCCATTCCCTGCCCCGCTCCCGGCCCCATTCCCAATCCTGATCCCATTCCCTGCCCCGCTCCCGGCCCCATTCCCAATCCTGATCCCATTCCCTGCCCCGCTCCCGGCCCCATTCCCAATCCTGATCCCATTCCCTGCCCCGCTCCCAGTCCCGTTCCCAATCCTGATCCCATTCCCTGCCCCGCTCCCGGCCCCATTCCCAATCCTGATCCCATTCCCTGCCCCGCTCCCGGCCCCGTTCCCAATCCTGATCCCATTCCCTGCCCCGCTCCCGGCCCCATTCCCAATCCTGATCCCATTCCCTGCCCCGCTCCCGGCCCCATTCCCAATCCTGATCCCATTCCCTGCCCCGCTCCCGGCCCCGTTCCCAATCCTGATCCCATTCCCTGCCCCGCTCCCAGTCCCGTTCCCAATCCTGATCCCATTCCCTGCCCCGCTCCCGGCCCCGTTCCCAATCCTGATCCCATTCCCTGCCCCGCTCCCGGCCCCATTCCCAATCCTGATCCCATTCCCTGCCCCGCTCCCGGCCCCATTCCCAATCCTGATCCCATTCCCTGCCCCGCTCCCGGCCCCATTCCCAATCCTGATCCCATTCCCTGCCCCGCTCCCGGCCCCATTCCCAATCCTGATCCCATTCCCTGCCCCGCTCCCGGCCCCATTCCCAATCCTGATCCCATTCCCTGCCCCGCTCCCGGCCCCATTCCCAATCCTGATCCCTTTCCCTGCCCCGCTCCCGGCCCCATTCCCAATCCTGATCCCGTTCCCTGCCCCGCTCCCAGTCCCGTTCCCAATCCTGATCCCATTCCCTGCCCCGCTCCCGGCCCCGTTCCCAATCCTGATCCCATTCCCTGCCCCGCTCCCAGTCCCGTTCCCAATCCTGATCCCATTCCCTGCCCCGCTCCCGGCCCCATTCCCAATCCTGATCCCGTTCCCTGCCCCGCTCCCAGTCCCGTTCCCAATCCTGATCCCATTCCCTGCCCCGCTCCCAGCCCCTTCCCCAATCCTGATCCCATTCCCTGCCCCGCTCCCGGCCCCATTCCCAATCCTGATCCCATTCCCTGCCCCGCTCCCAGTCCCGTTCCCAATCCTGATCCCATTCCCTGCCCCGCTCCCGGCCCCATTCCCAATCCTGATCCCGTTCCCTGCCCCGCTCCCAGTCCCGTTCCCAATCCTGATCCCATTCCCTGCCCCGCTCCCAGCCCCTTCCCCAATCCTGATCCCATTCCCTGCCCCGCTCCCGGCCCCATTCCCAATCCTGATCCCATTCCCTGCCCCGCTCCCAGCCCCTTCCCCAATCCTGATCCCATTCCCTGCCCCGCTCCCAGTCCCACTCCCTGCCCCTATAAACAACCCCATTCCCTGCCCCTATAAACAACCCCATTCTCTGCCCCATAACCAACCCCACTCCCTGCCCTATTCCCATTCCCTGCCCTATTCCCATTCCCTGCCCTATAACCAATCCCATTCAATGCCCTATTCCCATTCCCTGCCCTATAACCAACCCCATTCCCTGCCCCATTCCCAATCCCGATCCCATTCCCTGCCCAGCTCCCTGCCCTATAACCAATCCCATTCCCTGCCCTATAACCAATCCCATTCCCTGCCCTATTCCCATTCCCTGCCCTATAACCAATCCCATTCCCTGCCCTATTCCCATTCCCTGCCCTATAACCAATCCCATTCCCTGCCCTATAACCAATCCCATTCCCTGCCCTATAACCAACCCCACTCCCTGCCCTAATCCCATTCCCTGCCCCTCTTCCCATTCTCTATTTCCCACTCCCATTCCCTGACCCATTCCCTGTCCTATTCCCAATCCCATTCCCATTCCTTGCCCCATTCCCTGCCCCTATTCCCTATTCCCATTCCAATTCTGATCCCATTCCCAAATTACCGATCCTGTTGAGCTCCCAGCCAGTCTCACACTGTGGCAGCCTCAGGCAGGACAGGCAGGGCCTGTCCCATTCCTGATCCCAATCCCTGCCCCATTCCTGATCCCAATCCCTGCCCCATTCCTGATCCCAATCCCTGCCCCATTCCTGATCCCAATCCCTGCCCCATTCCTGATCCCAATCCCTGCCCCATTCCTGATCCCAATCCCTGCCCCATTCCTGATCCCAATCCCTGCCCCATTCCTGATCCCAATCCCTGCCCCATTCCTGATCCCAACCCCTGCCCCATTCCTGATCCCAATCCCTGCCCCATTCCTGATCCCATTCCCTGCCCCATTCCTGATCCCAATCCCTGCCCCATTCCTGATCCCAATCCCTGCCCCATTCCTGATCCCATTCCCTGCCCCATTCCTGATCCCAATCCCTGCCCCATTCCTGATCCCATTCCCTGCCCCATTCCTGACCCCATTCCCGACCCCAATCCTGACCCCATTTCCAATCCCATTCCCAATCCCAAATTACTGATCCTGTTGAGCTCCCAGCCCAGCTCACACTCCACCAGCCTCACACAGGACAGGCAGGGCCTGCCCCAATCCCATTCCCTGCCCCATTCCCTGCCCCATTCCCTACCCCAATCCCATTCCCAATCCGAAATTCCCATTCCCAATCCCAAATTACCGATCCTATCGAGCTCCCATCCCGGCTGGCACTCGGGCAGCCTCACACAGGACAGGCAGGGCCTGCCCCAATCCCGATCCCTGCCCCATTCCCTGCCCCATTCCCTGCCCCATTCCCATTTCCAATCCCATTCCCATTTCCAATCCCATTCCCAATCCCAAATTACCAATCCCAATCCCAAATTCCCATTCCCAATCCCAAATTACCGATCCTGTGGAGCTCCCAGCCCGGCTGGCACTCGGGCAGCCTCACACAGGACAGGCAGGGCCTGCCCCAATCCCATTCCCTGCCCCATTCCCTGCCCCGATCCCTGCCTCATTCCCTGCCCCAATCCCTTTCCCAATCCCAAATTCCCATTCCCAATCCCAAATTACCGATCCTGTCAAGCTCCCAGCCCGGCTGGCACTCGGGCAGCCTCACACAGGACAGGCAGGACGTGTCGGAGCAGCTCCGCCCCGGGGGACATTTGCACTCGGGGTCTGTGGCGTTCGGGCAGGGCTTGGGTTTTACTGCGGGCAGGAAAGGGTTAAAGGCGCTGTTCCCAAAAATGGGAATTCCCACAATTCCCACACAATTCACACATTCACACAAAATTACCCACAGCTTCCACACTGACACGCAGTTCCTCACATTTACTCACAGTTTCCACACGTTTTACACACAGTTTCCATTTACACACAATTATTCACATTTACTCACAATTTACCCACAATTACCCATGATCTACCCCAATTACACACAATTTACACCATTTACACACATTTACACACAATTTACACACAATTTACACCATTTACACACATTTACACACAATTTACACCATTTACACACATTTACACACAATTTACACCATTTACACACATTTACTCACAATTTACACACAATTACCCACAATTTACCCCAATTGAACACAATTTAAACCATTTACACACACTTACACATGATTTACACACGTTTTACACACAATTTACGCACAATTTACATTTATTCACATTTACTCACAATTTACACACAATTACCCACAATTTACCCCAATTGAACACAATTTAAACCATTTACACACACTTACACATGATTTACACACGTTTTACACACAATTTACGCACAATTTACATTTATTCACATTTACTCACAGTTTACACACAATTTACCCACAATTTACCCCAATTGAACACAATTTAAACCATTTACACACACATGATTTACAGATACTTACACGTGATTTACACACACACACGATTTACACCATTTACACACACTTTCCACACGTTTTACACACAATTTCCACACAATTTACATTTATTCACATTTACTCTCATTTACTCAGAATTTACCCACAATTACCCACAATTTACATCATTTACACACAATTTACGTCACTTACAAACAATTTCCACACAATTTCCACACAATTCACCCACAATTTACCCCAATTACACACAACTTCCACACAATTTATAGTTATTCACATTTACTCACATTTACTCACAATTTCCCACAATTTCCCACAATTTACTCACATTTACACACAATTTACACCTTTTACACAGACTTACACACAATTTACACCATTTACACACAATTTACACCCATTTACACAGACTTACACACAATTTACACCATTTACACACAATTTACACCCATTTACACAGACACATCCAATTTACACCCATTTACACAGACTTACACACAATTTACACCATTTACACAGACTTACACACAATTTACACACATTTACACCCAATTTACACCATTTACACAGACTTACACCCAATTTACACCATTTACACACAATTTACACCCATTTACACAGACTTACACCCAATTTACACCATTTACACCCAATTTACACCCATTTACACAGACACATCCAATTTACACCCATTTACACAGACTTACACCCAATTTACACCATTTACACAGACTTACACATAATTTACACCATTTACACACAATTTACACCCATTTACACAGACTTACACCCAATTTACACCATTTACACCCAATTTACACACATTTACCCCCAGTTTCTCCCATTTACACCCATTTACCCCCAATTACACCCAATTTACACACAATTTACAAACATTTCCTCACATTTATACCCAATTTACCCCCAATTACACCAAATTTACACACAATTTACAAACATTTCCTCACATTTACACCCAATTTACCCCCATTTACACACAATTTACACACAATTTACAAACATTTCCTCACAATTACACACATTTACACCCAATTTACCCCCATTTACACCATTTACACCCAATTTACACCCATTTCCCCCCAGTTCCCCACTCACCGCTGTTCCAGCTGCACTGGGGGCAGCATTTGGTGCCACCCCCCCAGGCCACCCGGGGCTCCCCGTCCTGGCACTGCCCGGCCCAGCCCGGCCACGGTGACACCAACAGGGCCACCACCAGCAGCCCGGGCCACCACATGGGGCTGGGGTGTCACCTGGGGCTGGGGTGTCACACCTGGGGCTGGGGGTGTCACCTGGGGGTGTCACACCTGGCCTGGCACTGCCACCAGCTCCTTGTCACTGCTCTGTCCTGGCAGTGTCACCCCTGGCCTGGGATTGTCACCCCTGTCCTGGCACTGTCACCTTGTCCTGGCACTGCCAAACCTGCCTGGTACTGCTCTGTCCTGGCACTGCCACCAGGTCCTTGTCACTGCTCTGTCCTGGCACTGTCACCAGGTCCTCGTCACTGCTCTGTCCTGGCACTGCCACCAGGTCCTTGTCACTGCTCTGTCCTGGCACTGTCACCCCTGGCCTGGCACTGCCACCCCTGTTCTGTCACCCCCCTGTCCCAGCACTACCACCCTGTCCTGGTAATGCCACCTGGTCCTGGCACTGCCACCAGCTCCGTGTCACCCCCCCTGTCCTGGCACTGCTGCCCCTGTCCTGTCACCCCTGTCCTGGCACTGTCACCAGCTCCTTGTCACTGCCCTGTCCTGGCACTGTCACTCTGTCCTGGCACTGCCACCCCTGTCCTGTCACCCCTGTGTCCTGGCACTGCCACCTGGTCCCGGCACTGCCACCAGCTCTGTGTCACTGCCCTGTCCTGGCACTGTCACTCTGTCCTGGTACTGCCACTCCTGTCCTGCCACTCATGTCCTGCCACCCCTGTCCTGCCACCCCTGTCCTGTCACCCCCTGTTCTGGCACTGCCACCCCTGTCCTGCCACCCCTGTCCTGTCACCCCCCTGTACTGGCACTGCCACCCTGTCCCGGAAGTGCCACCGGCTCGCTGTCACCAACCTGTCCTGGCACTGTCACCCCCCTGTCCCAGCACTGTCACTGTCACTGTCTGTCTGTCTCTGTCTGTCTGTCCCCGACAGCGCCTCCCCCTTTCCTGTCCCCTTTCCTGCCCCGCTGTCTGTGCCGCCCACGGGCTCCATTCGGGGTTTTTGTGGCCGGGCTCTTCCGGGCTTGGTTTGGGGGGGCGGGGAGAAGGGATCGGGGTCAGAGGGGAGAGCTGGGGGGAGGGGAAGGGTGGGGCCAGAAAATGGGGTTGGGGAGGGATCCCAAATCCATCCCGAAAATCCATCCATCCATCCATCCATCCCTAAAACCCATCCATCCCTAAAATCCATCCATCCATCCATCCATCCATCCATCCATCCATCCCTAAAATCCATCCATCCCTAAAATCCATCCATCCCTAAAATCCATCCATCCATCCCCAAAATCCATCCATCCATCCATCCATCCCTAAAATCCATCCATCCATCCCTAAAATCCATCCATCCCTAAAATCTATCCATCCATCCATCCATCCCTAAAATCCATCCCAACCTCCCTATTACCCTAAAGTAGATCCCAACCTTTCCCATAACCCATCCCAATTTCCCTCTTTCCCTAAAACCCACCCCAAGCATTCCCTAAACCCATCCCAACCTTTCCTTAAAACCCATCCCAATGATTCTCAAAACCCATTCCAACCTTTCCCTAAAATCAATTCCAACCTTTTTGTAAAACCCATCCCAACCTTTCCCTAAAATCAATTCCAACTTTTCCCTAAACCCATCCCAACCTTTCCCAAAATCAATCCCAACCTTTCCCTAATCCCCATCCCAAGCTTTCCCCAAACTCATCCCAGCCTTTCCCCAAAATCCATCCCAATATTTCCCTAAAATCAATTCCAACTTTTCCCTAAACCCAACCTTTCCATAAAAAAACCATCTCAACCTTCCCCTAAATCCATCCTGAATTTCTTCTTTCCCTAAATCCAACCCAACCTTTCCCTAAAACCCATCCCAATTCTCCCTAAATCCCACCCCAATTCTCCCTAAAACCCATCCCAATTCTCCCTAAATCCCATCCCAATTCTCCCTAAAACCCACCCCAATTCTCCCTAAAACCCACCCCAATTCTCCCTAAAACCCATCCCAACCTTTCCCTAAAACCCACCCCAATTCTCCCTAAAACCCACCCCAATTCTCCCTAAAACCCACCCCAATTCTCCCTAAAACCCACCCCAATTCTCCCTAAAACCCACCCCAATTCTCCCTAAAACCCACCCCAATTCTCCCTAAAACCCATCCCAACCTTTCCCTAAAACCCACCCCAATTCTCCCTAAAACCCACCCCAATTCTCCCTAAAACCCACCCCAATTCTCCCTAAAACCCACCCCAATTCTCCCTAAAACCCATCCCAATTCTCCCTAAAACCCATCCCAATTCTCCCTAAAATCCATCCCACTTCTCCCTAAATCCCATCCCAACCTTTCCCTAAAACCCATCCCAATTCTCCCTAAAACCCATCCCAATTCTCCCTAAAACCCACCCCAATTCTCCCTAAAACCCATCCCAATTCTCCCTAAAACCCACCCCAATTCTCCCTAAAATCCATCCCAATTCTCCCTAAAACCCATTCCAATTCTCCCTAAAATCCACCCCAATTCTCCCTAAAACCCATCCCAATTCTCCCTAAAATCCATCCCAATTCTCCCTAAAACCCACCCCAATTCTCCCTAAAATCCATCCCAATTCTCCCTAAAATCCACCCCAACCTTTCCCTAAAACCCATCCCAATTCTCCCTAAAACCCATCCCAATTTTCCCTAAAACCCATCCCAATTCTCCCTAAAATCCACCCCAATTCTCCCTAAAATCCACCCCAATTCTCCCTAAAACCCATCCCAATTCTCCCTAAAACCCACCCCAATTCTCCCTAAAACCCATCCCAATTCTCCCTAAAACCCACCCCAATTCTCCCTAAAATCCATCCCAATTCTCCCTAAAACCCACCCCAACCTTTCCCTAAAACCCATCCCAATTCTCCCTAAAACCCACCCCAATTCTCCCTAAAATCCACCCCAATTCTCCCTAAAATCCACCCCAATTCTCCCTAAAACCAATCCCAACTTTCCCAAATTCCAACCTTTCCCTAAATCCCATCCCTATCTCCCTTTTTCCCTAAATCCCATCCCAAATTTCCCAAACCCATCCCAATTTTCCCTTCTCCCATCCAGACCCCGAATTTCCTCATTTCTCTTTAATTTTTTCTCACCCTCGGGGATTTCTTTCTAATTTTATTTTTTCTCTTTTGGGTTTTTTCCCCTCCCGAGCCTCCGGGGCCCCGTCAGGTGACGGAAATTTCCAGTCACGGAGCTCAGAACGTTCCTGGAGCTCTGACATTTCGGATTTATCTCCTCAGTTCATCTTTTTGGGGTTTTTTTTTTGGTTGACTCGGCAGCTTCACCTGCACCCGCTGACATTTCAGAGCCTCACCGGGGCCCCCCGGGGCACAAATCGCTGCCTGCCCTGGAAAAAAGTTCATGTCAGGAAAAATTCCACATTTCGGGCTGCAAAAGTGGGGATTTGGTGAGGGAAATGCTAAAAAATCTGAGATTGAGCAGGAATTTTATGGAGTTAAATCCATAAAAACCCTGGGATTCTTCTCAAAACCCCACTGAGCACAGCCCATGGAAAAATTCCACATTTCGGGCTGCAAAAGTGGAGATTTGGTGAGGAAAATCCTAAAAAATCTGAGATTGAGCAGGAATTTCATGGAGTTAAATCCATAAAAACTCTGGGATTCTTCTCAGAAACCCACCAAGACTTGCCCATGGAAAAATTCCCTTTTTTTGCCCATGGAAAAATTCCCTTTTTTTGCCCATGGAAAAATTCCCTTTTTTGCTTTCAAATTGGTGATTCCACGAGGAAAATCCTAAAAAATCTGAGATGTCTCAGAAATTCTCACCCCAAATCCATCAAACTCAGGATCCTTCCCAAAACCCCACTGAGCACAGCCCATGGAAAAATTCCCCTCTTTGGGCTGCAAAAGTGGAGATTTGGTGAGGAAATGCTAAAAAATCTGAGATTGAGCAGGAATTTCATGGAGTTAAATCCATAAAAACTCTGGGATTCTTCTCAAAACCCCTTTGAGCACAGCCCTGATTTCCCCATGGAAAAATTTCCCCTTTTTTATTCTAAAAGTGGAGATTTGGTGAGGAAAATCCTAAAAAATCTGAGATTGAGCAGGAATTTCATGGAGTTAAATCCATAAAAATCCCGGGATTCTTCTCAAAACCCCACTGAGCACAGCCCATGGAAAAATTCCACATTTCGGGCTGCAAAAGTGGGGATTTGGTGAGGGAAATGCTAAAAAATCTGAGATTGAGCAGGAATTTCATGGAGTTAAATCCATAAAAACTCTGGGATTCTTCTCAAAACCCCACTGAGCACAGCCCTGATTTCCCCATGGAAAAATTCCCCCTTTTTTATTCTAAAAGTGGAGATTTGGTGAGGGAAATCCTAAAAAATCTGAGATTGAACAGGAATTTTATGGAGTTAAATCCATAAAAACTCTGGGATCTTTCCCAAAACCCCTTTGAGCACAGCCCTGATTTCCCCATGGAAAAATTTCCCCTTTTTTATTCTAAAAGTGGAGATTTGGTGAGGGAAATCCTAAAAAATCTGAGATTGAGCAGGAATTTTATGGAGTTAAATCCATAAAAACTCTGGGATTCTTCTCAAAACCCCACTGAGCACAGCCCATGGAAAAATTCCACATTTTGGGCTGCAAAAGTGGGGATTTGGTGAGGAAATGCTAAAAAATCTGAGATTGAGCAGGAATTTCATGGAGTTAAATCCATAAAAACTCTGGGATTCTTCTCAGAAACCCACCAAGACTTGCCCATGGAAAAATTCCCTTTTTTTGCCCATGGAAAAATTCCCTTTTTTTGCCCATGGAAAAATTCCCTTTTTTTGCTTTCAAATTGGGGATTCCACGAGGAAAATCCTAAAAAATCTGAGATGTCTCAGAAATTCTCACCCCAAATCCATCAAACTCAGGATCCTTCCCAAAACCCCACTGAGCACAGCCCATGGAAAAATTCCACATTTCGGGCTGCAAAAGTGGAGATTTGGTGAGGGAAATCCTAAAAAATCTGAGATTGAGCAGGAATTTCATGGAGTTAAATCCATAAAAACTCTGGGATTTTTCCCAAAACCCCTTTGAGGACAGCCCTGATTTCCCCATGGAAAAATTTCCCCTTTTTTATTCTAAAAGTGGAGATTTGGTGAGGAAATCCTAAAAAATCTGAGATTGAACAGGAATTTTATGGAGTTAAATCCATAAAAACTCTGGGATTCTTCTCAAAACCCCTTTGAGCACAGCCCTGATTTCCCCATGGAAAAATTTCCCCTTTTTTATTCTAAAAGTGGTGATTTGGTGAGGAAAATCCTAAAAAATCTGAGATTGAGCAGGAATTTTATGGAGTTAAATCCATAAAAACTCTGGGATTCTTCTCAGAAACCCACTGAGCACAGCCCATGGAAAAATTCCACATTTCGGGCTGCAAAAGTGGAGATTTGGTGAGGAAAATCCTAAAAAATCTGAGATTGAGCAGGAATTTCATGGAGTTAAATCCATAAAAACTCTGGGATCTTTCCCAAAACCCCTTTGAGCACAGCCCTGATTTCCCCATGGAAAAATTTCCCCTTTTTTATTCTAAAAGTGGAGATTTGGTGAGGGAAATCCTAAAAAATCTGAGATTGACCAGGAATTTCATGGAGTTAAATCCATAAAAACTCTGGGATCTTTCACAAAACCTCTTTGAGGACAGCCCATGGAAAAATTCCACATTTCGGGCTGCAAAAGTGGAGATTTGGTGAGGGAAATGCTAAAAAATCTGAGATTGAGCAGGAATTTTATGGAGTTAAATCCATAAAAACTCTGGGATCTTTCACAAAACCCCACTGAGCACAGCCCTGATTTCCCCATGGAAAAGTTTCCCCTTTTTTATTCTAAAAGTGGTGATTTGGTGAGGGAAATATTAAAAAATCTGAGATTGAGCAGGAATTTTATGGAGTTAAATCCATAAAAACTCTGGGATCTTTCACAAAACCTCTTTGAGGACAGCCCTGATTTCCCCATGGAAAAATTTCCCCTTTTTTATTCTAAAAGTGGAGATTTGGTGAGGGAAATCCTAAAAAATCTGAGATTGAGCAGGAATTTTATGGAGTTAAATCCATAAAAACTCTGGGATTCTTCTCAAAACCCCACTGAGCACAGCCCTGATTTCCCCATGGAAAAATTCCCCCTTTTTTATTCTAAAAGTGGAGATTTGGTGAGGAAAATCCTAAAAAATCTGAGATTGAGCAGGAATTTTATGGAGTTAAATCCATAAAAACTCTGGGATTCTTCTCAAAATCCCACTGAGCACAGCCCATGGAAAAATTCCACATTTCGGGCTGCAAAAGTGGGGATTTGGTGAGGAAAATGCTAAAAAATCTGAGATTGAGCAGGAATTTCCTGGAGTTAAATCCATAAAAACTCTGGGATTCTTCTCAAAACCCCACTGAGCACAGCCCTGATTTCCCCATGGAAAAATTTCCCCTTTTTTATTCTAAAAGTGGGGATTTGGTGAGGAAAATGCTAAAAAATCTGAGATTGAGCAGGAATTTTATGGAGTTAAATCCATAAAAACTCTGGGATTTTTCCCAAAACCCCTTTGAGGACAGCCCTGATTTCCCCATGGAAAAATTTCCCCTTTTTTATTCTAAAAGTGGGGATTTGGTGAGGAAATCCTAAAAAATCTGAGATTGAGCAGGAATTTTATGGAGTTAAATCCATAAAAACCCCGGGATCTTTCCCAAAACCCCTTTGAGCACAGCCCTGATTTCCCCATGGAAAAATTTCCCCTTTTTTATTCTAAAAGTGGAGATTTGGTGAGGGAAATCCTAAAAAATCTGAGATTGAGCAGGAATTTCATGGAGTTAAATCCATAAAAACTCTGGGATTCTTCTCAAAAACCCCACTGAGCACAGCCCATGGAAAAATTCCACATTTCGGGCTGCAAAAGTGGGGATTTGGTGAAGGAAATGCTAAAAAATCTGAGATTGAGCAGGAATTTTATGGAGTTAAATCCATAAAAACTCTGGGATTCTTCTCAGAAACCCACCAAGACTTGCCCATGGAAAAATTCCCTTTTTTTGCCCATGGAAAAATTCCCTTTTTTTGCCCATGGAAAAATTCCCTTTTTTGCTTTCAAATTGGTGATTCCACGAGGAAAATCCTAAAAAATCTGAGATGTCTCAGAAATTCTCACCCCAAATCCATCAAACTCAGGATCCTTCCCAAAACCCCACTGAGCACAGCCCATGGAAAAATTCCCCTCTTTGGGCTGCAAAAGTGGAGATTTGGTGAGGAAATGCTAAAAAATCTGAGATTGAGCAGGAATTTCATGGAGTTAAATCCATAAAAACTCTGGGATTCTTCTCAAAACCCCTTTGAGCACAGCCCTGATTTCCCCAAGGAAAAATTTCCCCTTTTTTATTCTAAAAGTGGTGATTTGGTGAGGAAAATCCTAAAAAATCTGAGATTGAGCAGGAATTTTATGGAGTTAAATCCATAAAAACTCTGGGATTCTTCTCAGAAACCCACCCAGACTTGCCCATGGAAAAATTCCCTTTTTTTGCTTTCAAATTGGGGATTCCACAAGGAAAATCCTAAAAAATCTGAGATGTCTCAGAAATTCTCACCCCAAATCCATCAAAGCTCAGGATCCTTCCCAAAACCCCACTGAGCACAGCCCTGATTTCCCCATGGAAAAATTTCCCCTTTTTTATTCTAAAAGTGGGGATTTGGTGAGGGAAATCCTAAAAAATCTGAGATTGAGCAGGAATTTTATGGAGTTAAATCCATAAAAACTCTGGGATTTTTCCCAAAACCCCTTTGAGGACAGCCCTGATTTCCCCATGGAAAAATTTCCCCTTTTTTATTCTAAAAGTGGAGATTTGGTGAGGAAATCCTAAAAAATCTGAGATTGAACAGGAATTTCATGGAGTTAAATCCATAAAAACTCTGGGATCTTTCACAAAACCCCTTTGAGCACAGCCCTGATTTCCCCATGGAAAAATTTCCCCTTTTTTATTCTAAAAGTGGAGATTTGGTGAGGGAAATCCTAAAAAATCTGAGATTGAACAGGAATTTTATGGAGTTAAATCCATAAAAACTCTGGGATTCTTCTCAAAACCCCACTGAGCACAGCCCATGGAAAAATTCCCCATTTTGGGCTGCAAAAGTGAGGAATTGGTGAGGGAAATGCTAAAAAATCTGAGATTGACCAGGAATTTCATGGAGTTAAATCCATAAAAACTCTGGGATCTTTCCCAAAAACCCCACTGAGCACAGCCCATGGAAAAATTCCCCTTTTTTCTTTTCAAATTGGTGACTCCATAAGGAAAATCCCAAAAAATCTGAGATTTCCAGAAGCCTGGAGTGAAAGCTTCCCCCACCAAAAAAAAGGGAAAAAAGGAAATCACCCCATCTCAAAAAAAGAAAATCACCATAAAAAAGGAAATAACACCCTAAAAAATCACCACAAAAAAGGAAATCAGTCCCTAAAAAGGAAATCACCCCAAAAAGGAAACCACCCCCCTAAAAAAGGAAATCACCCCCCAAAAATAAATCACCCCAAAAAAGGAAATCACCCCAAAAAAGGAAACCAACCCCCAAAAATCAGCCCCAAAAAGGAAATTGTCCCCAAAAAAGAGAACCACCCTAAAAAGAAAATCACCCCCAAAAAGGAATCACCCCAAAAAAGGGAATCACCCCTAAAAAAGAAATCACCCCTAAAAAAGAAATCAGCCCCAAAAGAGGAAATCGTCCCCCAAAAAAGAAAAGCAACCCAAAAAAGGAAATCACCCCCAAAAAGGAAATCACCCCCAAAAATAAATCATCCCAAAAAAGGAAATCACCCCTCTAAAAAGAGGAAATCAGCCCCCCCAAAAACAGAAATTAGTCCCCCAAAAAAGGAAATCACCCCCAAAAAGGAAACCAGCCCCAAAAAATAAATCACCCCCCAAAAAAGGAAATCAGCCCTAAAAAAAGGAATTCAGCCCTAAAAAAAGGAAATCGGCCCCAAGAAAAGGAAACCAGCCCCTCAAAAAAGGAAATCAGCCCTAAAAAAAGGAATTCAGCCCCAAAAAAAGGAAATCAACCCACAAAAGGAAATCAGCCCCCAAAAAGAGAACCAGCCCCAAAAAAGAAAATCAGCCCCAAAAAAAGGAAAAAGAAGGAAAGCACCCCTCTAAAAAGGAAATCAGCCCTAAAAACAGGAAATCGGCCCCAAAAAGGGAACCAGCCCCAAGAAAAGGAAACCAGCCCCAAAAAAGGAAATCAAATCTAAAAAAAGGAACTCACCCCACAAAATGAGCTCACCCCACAGACGTCACGGCTGCTCCGGGCGTCACTGCCCGGGGTTCCGTCAGCCCGGCCGGGTTTCGCTTCCGCCGCTGATTCTGGTGCTGGGTTTTGTCGTCAATTTTTGTCACCGATTTTTGTCACCGATTTTTGTCACTGATTTTTGTCACCGATTTTTGTCACTGATTTTTCTTGCTGATTTATTTTTCTTGCTGATTTATTTTTGTCACCAATTTATTTTTCTTGCCCATTTATTTTTGTTGCCAATTTATTTTTCTTGCCGATTTATTTTTGTTGCCCATTGATTTTTGTCACCAATTTATTTTTCTTGCCAATTTATTTTTGTCACCGACTGATTTTTGTCGCCAATTTATTTTTGTTGCCCATTTATTTTTGTTGCCAATTTATTTTTGTAGTTGATTTTTGTTGATTTATTTTTGTTGCTGATTTTTCTTGCCCATTTATTTTTTTTCTCATTTATTTTTGTTGCTGATTCATTTTTGTTGCCAATTTATTTTTTTCTCATTTATTTTTGTTGCCAATTTATTTTTGTCACCCATTTATTTTTGTCGCCCATTTATTTTTTTTCTCATTTATTCTTGTTGCCCGTTTATTTTTGTTGCCCATTGATTTTTTCTTCTCATTTATTTTTGTTTCCCATTTATTTTTTTTCTCATTTATTTTTGTTGCCCATTTATTTTTCTTGCCAATTGATTTTTGTCACCAATTTATTTTTGTCACTGATTTTTCTTGCTGATTTATTTTTCTTGCTGATTTATTTTTGTTGCCCATTTATTTTTTTCACCAATTTATTTTTGTTGCCCATTGATTTTTGTCACCAATTTATTTTTCTTGCCAATTTATTTCTGTTGCCCATTTATTTTTGTCACCAGTTATTTTTCTTGCTGATTTATTTTGTTGCTGATTTATTTTGTCGCCGATTTATTTTTTGTTGCCCATTTAATTTTGTTGCCCATTTATTTTTCTTGCCCATTTATTTTTCTTGCTGATTTATTTTTGTTGCCAATTAATTTTTGTAGCTGATTTTTGTTGCTGATTTATTTTTGTTGCTGATTTTTCTTGCCCATTTATTTTTGTCGCCAATATATTTTTCTTGTCCATTTATTTTTTTTCTCATTTATTTTTGTCACCCATTTATTTTTGTCACCAATTTATTTTTGTCGCCAATTTATTTTTTTTCCTCATTTATATTTGTTGCCCATTTTTTTTCTCATTTATTTTTGTTGCTGATTTTTTTTTTCTCATTTATTTTTGTCACCCATTTATTTTTTTTCTCATTTATTTTTGTTGCTGATTTATTTTTTTTCTCATTTATTTTTGTTTTGATTTATTTTTTTTCTCATTTATTTTTGTCACCGATTGATTTTTTTCACCAATTTATTTTTGTCACCGATTGATTTTTTTCACCAATTTATTTTTGTCACCGATTGATTTTTTTCACCAATTTATTTTTGTCACCGATTGATTTTTTTCACCAATTTATTTTTGTCACCGATTTATTTTTGTTGCCCATTGATTTTTTTCTCCTTTATTTTTGTCACCCATTTATTTTTTTTCTCCTTTATTTTTGTTGCTGATTTATTTTTGTCGCCCATTTATTTTTTTTCTCCTTTATTTTTGTCACCCATTTATTTTTTTTCTCATTTATTTTTGTTGCCCCTTTATTTTTGTCACCCATTTATTTTTGTCACCCATTTTTTTTCTCATTTATTTTTGTCACCCATTTATTTTTTTTCTCATTTATTTTTGTCACCCATTTATTTTTTTTTCTCATTTATTTTTGTTGCTGATTTATTTTTGTCACCCATTTATTTTTTTTCTCATTTATTTTTGTTGCTGATTTATTTTTGTCACCCATTTATTTTTTTTCTCATTTATTTTTGTTGCTGATTTATTTTTGTCACCCATTTATTTTTTTTCTCATTTATTTTTGTCACCCATTTATTTTTGTCACCCATTTATTATTTTCTCCTTTATTTTTGTTGCCATTCCCCGCACGGGGCAGGACAGACCCCGAGCTTTGGACGTTTGTGCCGCGCCTTGGGGAATTCATTCCCAACCCACGGAATTTTCATCTCCACCCCGGGGAATTTCTGTTCTCACACTGGGGGATTTCCAACCCAGCCTTTCCCTAAACCCATCCCAAATTTTCCCTCATTCCAACCATTCCCAAAATCCCATCCCAACCTCTCTAAAATCCATCCCAACCTTTCCCTAAAATCAGTTCCAACTTTTCCCAAAACCCATCCCAACCTCTCCCTCATCCCAACCTTTCCCAAAACCCATCCCAACCTTTTCCTAAAATCAATTCCAACTTTTCCCTAAAATCCATCCCAACCCTTCCCTAAACCCATCCCAGCTTTTCCCTAAACCCATCCCAAATTCCTTCTTTCCCTAAACCCATCCCAACCTTTTCATACAATCAATTCCAACTTTTCCCTAAAATCAATTCCAACTTTTCCCTAAAATCAATTCCAACTTTTCCCTAAAGCCATCCCAAATCCCATCCCAACCTTTTCCTAAAATCCATTCCAACTTTTCCCCAAAACCCCACCCCAACCTTTCCCTAAAATCAATTCCAGCATTTTCCTAAAATCAACCCCAAACTTTCCCTAAACCCATCCCAACCCTTGCCTAAACCCCTCCCAAATTCCTTCTTTTCCTAAACCCATCCCAATTCTTCCCAAACCCATCCCAACCTTTCCCTAAATCCATCCTAATTTTTCCCTAAAACCCATCCCAACCTTTCCCTCATCCCAACCCTTCCCAAAATCCATCCCAAATTCCTTCTTTCCCTAAACCCATCCCAACCTTTCCCTAAATCCATCCCAAATTCCTTCTTTCCCCAATTTTTCCTAAAACCATTCCAACCTTTCCCTAAAAACCCATCCCAGCTTTTCCCTAAATCCATCCCAAATTCCTTCTTTCCCTAAATCCATCCCAATTTTTCCCTAAACCCATCCCAACCCTTCCCAAACCCATCCCAAATTCCTTCTTTCCCCAAATCCATCCCAATTTTTCCCTAAAATCCATCCCAACCTTTCCCCAAACCCATCCCAGCTTTTCCCTAAACCCATCCCAAATTCCTTCTTTCCCCAAACCCATCCCAATTTTTCCCAAACCCATCCCAATTTTTCCCTAAACCCATCCCAACCTTTCCCTCATCCCAACCCTTCCCAAAACCCATCCCAAATTCCTTCTTTCCCTAAATCCATCCCAAATTCCTTCTTTCCCCAAACCCATCCCAATTTTTCCCAAACCCATCCCAATTTTTCCCTAAAATCCATCCCAATTTTTCCCAAACCCATCCCAACCTTTCCCTAAATCCATCCCAAATTCCTCCTTTCCCTAAAATCCATCCCAACCTTTCCCTAAATCCATCCCAAATTCCTTCTTTCCCCAAATCCATCCCAATTTTTCCCAAACCCATCCCAATTTTTCCCTAAAATCCATCCCAACCTTTCCCAAATCCCATCCCAACCTTTCCCAAACCCATCCCAAATTCCTTCTTTCCCTAAATCCATCCCAATTTTCCCCAAACCCATCCCAACCCTTCCCAAACCCATCCCAAGCTTTCCCTAAACCCATCCCAGCTTTTCCCAAAATCCATCCCAAATTCCTTCTTTCCCTAAATCCATCCCAAATTCCTTCCTTTCCCAAATCCATCCCAATTTTTCCCAAACCCATCCCAATTTTTCCCTAAATCCATCCCAACCTTTTCCTAAACCCATCCCAATTTTTCCCAAACCCATCCCAATTTTTCCCAAACCCATCCCAATTTTTCCCTAAACCCATCCCAATTTTTCCCAAACCCATCCCAATTTTTCCCAAACCCATCCCAATTTTTCCCTAAATCCATCCCAATTTTTCCCTAAATCCATCCCAATTTTTCCCTAAAATCCATCCCAATTTTTCCCTAAATCCATCCCAACCTTTCCCTAAATCCATCCCAATTTTTCCCTAAATCCATCCCAATTTTTCCCTAAAACCCATCCCAATTTTTCCCAAACCCATCCCAATTTTTCCCAAACCCATCCAATTTTTCCCAAACCCATCCCAATTTTTCCCAAACCCATCCCAATTTTTCCCAAACCCATCCCAATTTTTCCCTAAAACCATCCCAATTTTTCCCAACCCATCCCAATTTTTCCCAAACCCATCCCAATTTTTCCCAAACCCATCCCAATTTTTCCCAAACCCATCCCAATTTTTCCCTAAAACCCATCCCAATTTTTCCCAAACCCATCCCAATTTTTCCCTAAATCCATCCCAACCTTTTCCTAAATCCATCCCAATTTTTCCCAAACCCATCCCAATTTTTCCCAAACTCATCCCAATTTTTCCCAAACCCATCCCAATTTTTCCCAAACCCATCCCAATTTTTCCCTAAAATCCATCCCAATTTTTCCCTAAACCCATCCCAATTTTTCCCAAACCCATACCAATTTTTCCCAAACCCATCCCAACCTTTCCCAAATCCCATCCCAACCTTTCCCCATTCCCCCCCAGCACACACCGGGCTCCATTTTTCCAGAATTTTTTTTTATTCCCGAATTTCCCCATTTTTGTACACGATACAAACCTGCCTATACACGGTATAAACCCTCCTGATATGTATGACATACAAAATTCCATTAAAAAATTCCCAAATATTCCCAAATCCGCGGATTTCCACATCTCTGGGATCCATCCTGGATTTTTTGGGAATATTCTCGTCGTTGGGTGTTTAAAAAATTCCCTTTTTTGGTGTTTTTGGAGGGAAAAAATTCTCGGATGATGAAAAAAATTCCAATTTTTTTCTGGAATTTCCACAGGAAATATTTCCAGTTCACCCCAAGGACACCTGGGGCTCCTCCCAGGAATTGCAGAGAGAAAATTTTGCCACTAAATTCTGATTTTAGGCTCAGTTTTGTGGCTTAATCCTGATTTTAGAGCTCAGTTTTGCCACTTAAACCCCGAACATTTCAAAATTTGGGGATTTTAAACCTCTAAAGGAATAAAATTCTTTTTTTTTTCATAAAATATGGGGGAATTTTAAATCTCTAAAGGAATAAAATTCATTTTTTTAATTAATGTGGGGGAATTAAAAACCTTTAAAGGAATAAAATTCATTTTTAAAAATGAAGGGATTTTGAACATTTCAAAATTTGGGGATTTTTTAACCTTTAAAAAAGTAAAATTCACTTTTTTTTATAAAATCTGGGGGAATTTTAAACCTTTAAAGGAATAAAATTAATTTTAAAAATGAAGGGATTTTGAACATTTCAAAATTTGGGAATTTTAAACCTTTAAAAAAGTAAAATTCATTTTTTCATAAAATTTGGGGGAATTTTAAACCTTTAAAGGAATAAAATTAATTTAAAAATATGAAGGGATTTTGAACATTTCAAAATTTGGGAATTTTAAACCTTTAAAGGAGTAAAATTAAATTTTTTTCCATAAAACTGCCAAAATCCCAGGATTGGGTTGATAATTCCCATTTTTCCTCTTCCCTGCTCCTTTTCCATGATTTTCCAACTGGAAATTCCTTCCCAGAGGATTTTTAGGGATGTTGAGCAAAGATTTGCCCAAAAAAAAGGGCAAAAAATAAAAATTAAAATCAAATAAAATCCACACGAAATTCCCTGGGGAATTCTCTGAAATTCCAAAGGAATTCTCTCAAATTCCAAAGGAATTCTCCCAAATTCCAAAGGAATTCTCCAAAATTCCAAAGGAATTCTCTCAAATTCCCAAGAAATTCTCCCAAATTCCAAAGGAATTCTCCCAAATTCCAAAGGGATTCTCCCAAATTCCCAAGAAATTCTCCCAAATTCCAAAGGGATTCTCTCAAATTCTCTCAGGAATTATCTCAAATTCCAAAGGAATTCTCCCAAATTCCCTCAGGAATTCTCTCAAATTCCAAAGGAATTCTCCAAAATTCCAAAGGAATTCTCTCAAATTCCAAAGGAATTCCCTCAGGGATTCTCCCAAATTCCCTGGGGAATTCTCCCAAATTCCCGAGGGAGATCCCTGAGCTAATTAATCATCATTAAATCCCAATTAAACAAACCCAGCCTTAATTAATCCCGATGCTCCTTGGGATGGATCCGTGGCCTCCGGAATTCTTTGGGATTTGGGATCCATGGGCTCAGGAATCCTTTGGGATTTGGGATCCGTGGGCTCAGGAATCCTTTGGGATTTGGGATCCATGGGCTCAGGAATTCTTTGGGATTTGGGATCCATGGGCTCAGGAATTCTTTGGGATTTGGGATCCATGGGCTCAGGAATTCTTTGGGATTTGGGATCCATGGGCTCAGGAATTCTTTGGGATTTGGGATCCGTGGGCTCAGGAATCCTTTGGGATTTGGGATCCGTGGGCTCAGGAATTCTTTGGGATTTGGGATCCATGGGCTCAGGAATTCTTTGGGATTTGGGATCCATGGGCTCAGGAATCCTTTGGGATTTGGGATCCATGGGCTCAGGAATCCTTTGGGATTTGGGATCCATGGGCTCAGGAATTCTTTGGGATTTGGGATCCATGGGCTCAGGAATCCTTTGGGATTTGGGATCCGTGGGCTCAGGAATCCTTTGGGATTTGGGATCCGTGGGCTCAGGAATTCTTTGGGATTTGGGATCCATGGGCTCAGGAATTCTTTGGGATTTGGGATCCGTGGGCTCAGGAATTCTTTGGGATTTGGGATCCATGGGCTCAGGAATTCTTTGGGATTTGGGATCCATGGGCTCAGGAATCCTTTGGGATTTGGGATCCATGGGCTCTGGAATTCTTTGGGATTTGGGATCCGTGGCCTCCGGAATTCTTTGGGATTTGGGATCCATGGGCTCAGGAATCCTTTGGGATTTGGGATCCATGGGCTCAGGAATCCTTTGGGATTTGGGATCCATGGGCTCAGGAATCCTTTGGGATTTGGGATCCATGGGCTCAGGAATTCTTTGGGATTTGGGATCCATGGGCTCAGGAATTCTTTGGGATTTGGGATCCATGGGCTCAGGAATTCTTTGGGATTTGGGATCCGTGGGCTCAGGAATCCTTTGGGATTTGGGATCCGTGGGCTCAGGAATTCTTTGGGATTTGGGATCCATGGGCTCAGGAATTCTTTGGGATTTGGGATCCATGGGCTCAGGAATCCTTTGGGATTTGGGATCCATGGGCTCAGGAATCCTTTGGGATTTGGGATCCATGGGCTCAGGAATTCTTTGGGATTTGGGATCCATGGGCTCAGGAATCCTTTGGGATTTGGGATCCGTGGGCTCAGGAATCCTTTGGGATTTGGGATCCGTGGGCTCAGGAATTCTTTGGGATTTGGGATCCATGGGCTCAGGAATTCTTTGGGATTTGGGATCCGTGGGCTCAGGAATTCTTTGGGATTTGGGATCCATGGGCTCAGGAATTCTTTGGGATTTGGGATCCATGGGCTCCGGAATTTGGGATTGGGGTCAGGGTTTGATGAGGCTGCAGTTGGGATCCAGGTGCTCCGGAATTCTTTGGGATTTGGGATCCGTGGGCTCTGGAATTCTTTGGGATTGGGGTCAGGGTTTGATGAGGCCGGAGTTGGGATCCGTGGCCTCAGGAATTCTTTGGGATTTGGGATCCGTGGGCTCAGGAATTCTTTGGGATTTGGGATCCATGGGCTCAGGAATTCTTTGGGATTTGGGATCCATGGGCTCAGGAATCCTTTGGGATTTGGGATCCGTGGGCTCAGGAATTCTTTGGGATTGGGGTCAGGGTTTGATGAGGCTGCAGTTGGGATCCAGGTGCTCCTCCTGGATGGGAATGCGGCAGCTCCGCTCCGCTGGAAAACAGGGAATTATTCCAGGGGTTATTCCAGGGATTGTTCCATCCCAGGATCATCCCAGGAATCATTCCAGGGATCACTCCAGGAATTGTTCCAGGAATCCTCCCAGGAATTTTTCTGGGAATCATCCCAGGAATTATTCCAGAAATTCTTCCAGGAATCAATCCAGGAATCATCCCAGGAATCCTTCTGGGAATTATCCCAGGAATTATTCCAGGATTCATCCCAGGGATCATTGCAGGAATCATCCCAGGGATCATTCCAGGATTTATTCCAAGAATTACTCCAGGAATCATCCCAGGAATCCTTCAGGAATCACCCCAGGAATTATTGCAGTGATCATTCCAGGAATCATTCTGGGAATCACCACAGGAATTCTTCCAGGAATCATCCCGGGAACCATCTTGGGAATTATTCCAGGAATTATCCCAGGATTCATTCCAGGAATCACCCCAGGAATCATTTCAGGCTCAGCTCGGCCCCTTAATTCTGATTTTAGAGCTCAGTTTTGCCACTCATTGGATTAATTTTTTCCTTTTTTTTTATCCCATAAAAAAGGGAATTCCCTGGATCAATTTTTTCCAATTTTTTTATCCCACTAAAAGAGAACTCCCTGATTCATTTTTCCGTGGTTTTTTTATCCCATAAAAAGGAGAAATCCCTGGATTAATTTTTTTTATCCCACAAAATCAGAATTCCCTGATTAATTTTTCCCTGTTTTTTTATCCCATTAAAAGGGAATTCAAAGGATTAATTTCTTAAAAAAGAGAATTCCTGGGATTAATTTTTCCCTGTTTTTTTGTTTTTTAAATCCCATAAAAAAGGGAACCCCCTGGATTAATTTTTCCTGGTTTTTTATCCCATAAAAGAGATAACTCACTGGATTAATTTTTTTTTTTTTATCCCATAAAATCAGAACTCCCTGGATTTTTTTTCCTTTTTTTTTTTAATCCCATAAAAAAGGGGATTAATTTTTTTATCCCACAAAATCAGAACTCCCTGATTAATTTTTCCCTGGTTTTTTATCCCATTAAAAGGGAATTCAAAGGATTAATTTCTTTTTTCCCCATAAAAAAGAGAATTCCCGGGATTAATTTTTCCCTGTTTTTTTGTTTTTTAAATCCCATAAAAAAGTGAATTCCCTGGATTAATTTTTCCTGGTTTTTTATCCCATAAAAGAGATAACTCACTGGATTAATTTTTTTTTATCCCATAAAATCAGAACTCCCTGATTAATTTTTCCCTGGTTTTTTATCCCATTAAAAGGGAATTCACTGGATTAATTTTTTTTTAATCCCACAAAATCAGAACTCCCTGATTAATTTTTCCCAGTTTTTTTATCCCATTTAAAGAGAACTCACTGGATTAATTTTTTTTTAATCCCATAAAAAAGGGAACTCCCTGGATAATTCTTTCCCTGTTTTTTTTTTTTTTTTAATTCCATAAAAAAGTGAATTCCCTGGATTAATTTTTCCTGGTTTTTTATCCCATAAAAGAGATAACTCACTGGATTAATTTTTTTTTATCCCATAAAATCAGAACTCCCTGATTAATTTTTTTCCCTGTTTTTTTATCCCATTAAAAGGGAATTAATGGGATTAATTTCTTTTTTTCCCATAAAAAAGTGAACTCCCTGGATTAATTTTTTCCCTTTTTTTTTTATCCCATAAAAAAGGGAATTCCCTGGATTAATTTGGTTTTTATCCCATAAAATCAGAACTCCCTGATTAATTTTTCCCAGTTTTTTTATCCCATTTAAAGAGAACTCACTGGATTAATTTTTTTTATCCCATAAAAAAGGGAATTCCCTGGATTAATTTGTTTTTTATCCCATAAAATCAGAACTCCCTGATTAATTTTTCCCAGTTTTTTTATCCCATTTAAAGAGAACTCACTGGATTATTTTTTTTTATCCCATAAAAAAGGGAATTCCCTGGATTAATTTGTTTTTTATCCCACAAAATCAGAACTCCTTGATTATTTTTTCCCAGTTTTTTTATCCCATTAAAAGAGAACTCACTGGATTAATTTTTTTCCCATAAAAAAGAGAATTCCCGGGATTAATTTTTTTCCGTTTTTTTTTAAATCCCATAAAAAAGGGAACCCCCTGGATTAATTTTTCCTGGTTTTTTATCCCATAAAAGAGATAACTCACTGGATTAAATTTTTTTTATCCCATAAAATCAGAACTCCCTGATTAATTTTTTTCCCTGTTTTTTTATCCCATTAAAAGGGAATTAATGGGATTAATGCCTTTTTTTCCCATAAAAAAGTGAACTCCCTGGATTAATTTTTTCCCTTTTTTTTTTATCCCATAAAAAAGGGAATTCCCTGGATTAATTTGGTTTTTATCCCATAAAATCAGAACTCCCTGATTAATTTTTCCCAGTTTTTTTATCCCATTTAAAGAGAACTCACTGGATTAATTTTTTTTATCCCATAAAAAAGGGAATTCCCTGGATTAATTTGTTTTTTATCCCACAAAATCAGAACTCCTTGATTATTTTTTCCCAGTTTTTTTATCCCATTAAAAGAGAACTCACTGGATTAATTTTTTTATCCCATTAAAAAGGGAATTCACTGGATTAATTTTTTTTATCCCATAAAATCAGAACTCCCTGGATTATTTTTCCTGTTTTTTTTTTTTTAAATCCCATAAAAAAGGGAACTCCCTGGAATTTTTTTTCCCTGTTTTTTATCCCATAAAACCCCAGGACTCACGGTGCCGGATGCTCCTCCCGGGGCCATTCCTGGTTTTTTTCCGGGCCGCCTGCAGGATCAGGAGCAGGATGGAAATTCCACTGACCAGGAGCAGCAGCAGGCACAGCAGGAGCAGGGACAGAGAGCCTGGAATGGAACGGAAAAAATCCCTAAAAAAATTCCTAAAAAATTCCTGGTGCTGCTTGGAGCCTCCCTCAGATTCCAGAGGGAGAATCCAGGCCAGGGAAATGTGGGATGTTGGAATGTTGTGGGAAATAGAGGAAAAAATGGGAATTCTCTTCCCAGGAAAGCAGCTTGACATGGAAACCAAGCAGCTGGAAATGTGGGATCCTGGAATGTGAAAAATCCATAAAGGATTGAGAGAAATTGGGAATTCTCTTCCCAGGAAAGCAGCCCCAGGTGGAATTCCTTGCCCAGCTGGAAATGTGGAATTCTGGAATGTTGTGTAAAGTCCATAAAGGATTGAGAGAATTTGGGAATTCCCTGACCAGGAAAGCAGCCCCAGCTGGAAATGTGGGATCCTGGAATGTTGTGTGAAATCCATAAAGGATTGAGAGAAATTGGGAATTCCCTGACCAGGAAAGCAGCCCCAGCTGGAATTCCTTGCCCAGTGGGAAATGTGGAATTCTGGAATGTGTGAAATCCATGAAAGCTTCAGAGAAATTGGGAATTCCCTGCCCAGCTGGAAATGTGGGACCCTGGAATGTGAAAAATCCATAAAGGATTGAGAGAAATTGGGAATTCTCTTCCCAGGAAAGCAGCTTCAGATGGAAATGTGGGATCCTGGAATGTGGGAAATCCATAAAGGATTGAGAGAAATTGGGAATTCCCTTCCCAGGAAAGCAGCCCCAGCTGGAATTCCCTGCCCAGCTGGAAATGTGGGACCCTGGAATGTGAAAAATCCATAAAGGATTGAGAGAAATTGGGAATTCTCTTCCCAGGAAAGTAGCTTCAGATGGAAATGTGGGATCCTGGAATGTGTAAAATCCAGAAAGGGCTTCTGAGAAATTGGGAATTCTCTTCCCAGGAAAGCGGCCCCAGCTGGAAATGTGGAATTCTGGAATGTTGTGTGAAATCCATGAAGGCTTTTCAGAATTTGGGAATTCCCTTCCCAGGCCAGCAGCCCCAGCTGGAAATGTGGGATCCTGGAATGTGTGAAATCCATAAAGGATTCAGAGAAATTGGGAATTCCCTTCCCAGGAAAGCAGCCCCAGCTGGAAATCCCTGCCCAGCTGGAAATGTGGAATTCTGGAATGTTGTGTAAAGTCCATGAAGGATTCAGAGAAATTGGGAATTCTTTCCCAGGAAAGCAGCCCCAGGTGGAAATGTGGAATCCTGGAAACGTGGAATTCTGGAATGTTGTGTGAAATCCATGAAGGTTTCAGAGAATTTGGGAATCCTTTCCCAGGCCAGCAGCCCCAGCTGGAAATGTGGGATCCTGGAACACTGTGTGAAGTCCATAAAGGATTCAGAGAAATTGGGAATTCCCTTCCCAGGAAAGCAGCCCCAGCTGGAAATGTGGGATCCTGGAACATTGTGTGAAGTCCATAAAGAATTCAGAGAAATTGGGAATTCCCTTCCCAGGAAAGCAGCCCCAGCTGGAAATGTGGGATCCTGGAACATTGTGTGAAGTCCATAAAGAATTCAGAGAAATTGGGAATTCCCTTCCCAGGAAAGCAGCCCCAGCTGGAAATGTGGGATCCTGGAATTTATGGACCCAAAAATCCAGGCTTGGCTTTTGAGAAATTGGGAATTCCCTTCCCAGGAAAGCAGCTTTACATGGAAAGCAAGCATCTGGAAATGTGGGATCCTGGAATGTTGTGTAAAATCCATAAAGGATTCAGAGAAATTGGGAATTCCCTGCCCAGGAAAGCAGCTTTACATGGAAAGCAGCCCCAGCTGGAAATGTGGGACCCTGGAATGTGTAAAATCCATAAAGGATTCAGAGAAATTGGGAATTCCCTTCCCAGGAAAGCAGCCCCAGGTGGAAATGTGGAATCCTGGAATGTTGTGTGAAATCCATGAAGGCCTTTCAGAATTTGGGAATCCTTTCCCAGGCCAGCAGCCCCGGGTGGATCCCAGCTCTCCTTACCCCAGCCGGGCTCCGCGGCGCCGCCGGGCTCCGTACAGACCTCAGGGATCTCCCCAGGCCTGGATCCCCTGGAGCTGTTCTCTGGGAATTCCGTGGGAAAGGGAGCCCTGTTCTCTGGGAATTCTGTGGGAAAGGGATCCCTGTTTTCCAGGAATTCTGTGGGAAAAGGATCCAGGGATGCAGGGCTGCTGCACACAGCATCCTCAGTGGCTGTTCCAGCTCGGAGAGTGCTCTTCCCAAAACTGCTGCAGCTGGAAAAGAAATCCCACAGAATTATTCACAGAATGTCTCTGGATTTCTGCTTTTCCTGGAAAAATGAAAGCCCCAGAGCTGCTCTGAGAACGTTGCTCCCAAAAAGGTTTCTTTCCCCCTAAAAAGAGATTTTTCCCCCCAAAAAAGGACTTTTTTTTCCCCAAAAAAAGAGATTTTTCCCTTAAAAATGTGACTTTTCCCCCCAAAATATATTTTTTCCTCACAAAAGGATTTTTACCTCCAAAAAGGGATTTTCCCCCCCAAAAAAGGATTTTTTACCCCCAAAAAAGGAGATTTTTCCCTTAAAAATGTGACTTTTTTCCCCAAAAATAGATTTTTCCCTCACAAAAGGATTTTTACCTCCAAAAAGGGATTTTTTCCCCCAAAAAAAGGATTTTTTTCCCCCAAAAAAGATTTTTCCCTTAAAAATGTGACTTTTTTCCCCAAAAATAGATTTTTCCTTCACAAAAGGATTTTTACCTCCAAAAAGGGATTTTTTCCCCCCAAAAAAGAGATTTTTCCCTTAAAAATGTGACTTTTTTCCCCAAAAAGGGATTTTTCCCTCACAAAAAGATTTTTTACCCCAAAAAGGGATTTTTCCCTCACAAAAAGATTTTTTACCCCCAAAAAGGGATTTTTCCCTCACAAAAGGATTTTTTACCCCCAAAAAGGGATTTTTCCCTCACAAAAACATTTTTTACCCCCAAAAAGGGATTTTTCCCTCACAAAAGGATTTTTTAACCCCAAAAAGGGATTTTTCCCTCACAAAAGGATTTTTTAACCCCAAAAAGGGATTTTTCCCTCACAAAAAGATTTTTTACCCCCAAAGGGATTTTTTCCCCCCAAAAAAAGGATTTTTTACCCCCAAAAAGGGATTTTCCCCTCACAAAAGGATTTTTTCCCCCAAAAAGGGATTTTTCCCTCACAAAAGGATTTTTTACCCCCAAAAAGGGATTTTTCCCTCACAAAAAGATTTTTCCCCCAAAAAGAGATTTTTCCCTCACAAAAGGATTCTTACCTCCAAAAAGGGATTTTTTTCTCCCCCCAAAAAAGGATTTTTACCCCCAAAAAGGGATTTTTCCCTCACAAAAGGATTTTTTACCCCCAAAAAGGATTTTTCCCTCACAAAAGGATTTTTTACCCCCAAAAAGGGATTTTTCCCTCACAAAAGGATTTTTTACCCCCAAAAAGGGATTTTTCCCTCACAAAAGGATTTTTTACCCCCAAAAAGGGATTTTTCCCTCACAAAAGGATTTTTTCCCCCAAAAGGGATTTTTCCCTCACAAAAGGATTTTTTACCCCCAAAAGGGATTTTTCCCTCACAAAAAGATTTTTTACCCCCAAAAAGGGATTTTCCCTCACAAAAGGATTTTTTACCCCCCAAAAAGGGATTTTTCCCTCACAAAAGGATTTTTTACCCCCCAAAAGGGATTTTTCCCTCACAAAAGGATTTTTTACCCCCAAAAAGGGATTTTTTTCTCCCCCCAAAAAAGAATTTTTGCCCCCAGAAAAGGATTCCTACTTGGTCCAAGGCTGGCAGTTCTCGTTCCTTCCTCTGGAGAAAGTCCCTTTAGGACACTGGGAGCACTCTGAGAAAAATGGGATCAAAAGGGAAGATTGCAGGGAATTCCAGCGGCCACACCCCAGCTCAGCCCTTCCCAGGGGAATTCCAAATCCCAACTCACTGCTCCCAAAAGGAATTCCAAATACCAAGAGAATTCCAATCCCAACTGCCTCTTTCCCAAGGAATCCCAATCCCAGCTGACCCTTTCCCAGGGAATTCCAATCCCAGCTGACCCTTTCCCACAGGAATTCCAATCCTGACTCCTCCCAAGGAATTCCAAATCCACTTCCCAAGGCAATTCCAGTCCCAACTCTTCCCAAAGCAATTCCAATCCCAGCTGACCCTTTCCCACAGGAATTCCAATCCCAGCTGCCCCTTTCCCACAGGAATTCCAATCCCAGCTGCCCCTTTCCCAGGGAATTCCAATCCCAGCTGACCCTTTCCCACAGGAATTCCAATCCCAGCTGCCCCTTTCCCACAGAAATTCCAACCCCAACTCTTCCCAAGGAATTCCAATCCCAGCTGCCCCTTTCCCAGGGAATTCCAATCCCAGCTGCCCCTTTCCCAAGGAATTCCAATCCCAACTCACCATGGGCATTCCCTGTGAGAGTTTCTGCTGGCTGGAACCCAGCCTGGCACACACAGACCCTGTCCGAGGTTTTCTCACACGGCTTCACCTCCACACTGCCCTTCCCTGGGCAAGAAATCTTTCATTAATTAACAGCAATTCATTAATGAACAGCCACAATTCATTCATTAACAGCAATTCATTCATTAACAGCACAAATTAACTCCTTGGGGGATTTTTTTTCCTATGTAGAAGCTGCAGAATTCAGCAATTTAATGATTCGTAATTAAACAATTTAACAAGAGATTTTTTTCTCCCCAAAATTCCCTCAAAAAGGGATTTTTCCCCCCAAAAATGGGGGTTTTTCCCCTCAAAAAGGTTCTTTTCCTCAAAATGGGATTTTTTTCCCAAAGTTACCCCCAAAAAAGGGATTTTCCCCCCAAAATGGGATATTTTCCCCCCAAAAATGCCTCCAAAGAGATTTTTTACCTCAAAAATGCCTCTAAAGGATATTTTTCAAAAAAAAGGGGGATTTTTCCCTCAAAAATGCCCCCAAAGGGATTTTTCCCCCCAAAATGGGATTTTTCTTCCAGAAAAATGCCCCCCCAAAGGATTCTTTTTCCCCAAAATGGGATTTGTTCCCAGAAATGCCCCCAGAAAACAGAATATTTTTCCCCCAAATGCTCCAAAAAGGGATTTCTCCCCCAAAATGGAGGGTTTTCCCTCAAAAATTACCCCAAAAAGGGATCCCCCCCCACCCAACTTAGGATATTTTTTCCCTAAAAGTAGGATTTTTTTTCTCCAAAAAAGGGATTCTTTTTCCCCCAAAATGGGATGTTTTTCCCCCCAAAAGCAATTCTCCCCTACAAAAAGGGGATTTTTTCCCCCAAAATGACATCAAAAGGGATTTTTTTCCCTTCAGAAATGGCCTTTTTCCCCCCCAAAACAAGGAATATTTTCCCCCAAAAAGTGACTTTTCCCCGAAATGCCCAAAAAATGTAATTTTTTTTCCCCAAAACCAGGATTTTTTCCCCCAAATGCCAGCACTCACGGGTCTGGCAGACGGTGCAGCTTTTGCAGAAGCCGTGGTGGTGCTGGGAGCTGAAATATCCATCCTGGCAGGGCAAGCACACGGTGTCAGCCCAGGCCGTGCAGCGGCTGCGCATCCTCTCCCCTAAAAACACCCAAAAATAGGGATTCAGTGGGGTCATGAGGGGAAAAATCCTAAATTTCATCCTTTGGGATCAAATGGTATGTCCTGCACAGGGAGCACACAGTGTCAGCCCAGGCTGTGCAGCAACTGAGTATCCTCTCCCCTAAAAACACCCAAAAATAGGGATTCAGTGGGGTCATGAGGGGAAAAATCCTAAATTTTGACCCTTTGGGATCAAATGGTATGTCCTGCACAGGGAGCACACAGTGTCAGCCCAGGCTGTGCAGCAACTGAGTATCCTCTCCCCTAAAAACACCCAAAAATAGGGATTCAGTGGGGTCATGAGGGGAAAAATCCTAAATTTTGACCCTTTGGGATCAAATTGTCTGGAGTTGTGAGAGGAAAAATCCTAAATTTCATCCTTTGGGATCGGCGTGTCCTGGCATGGTCAGCACACAGTGTTGGCCCAGGCTGTGCAGTGACTGCCCATCCTGTCCCCTGAAAACACCCCAAAAATTGGGTTTCAGTGGGATCCTGTGGGGAAAAATCCTAAATTTCATCCTTTGGGATCAAATTGTCTGGGTTTGTGAGGGGAAAATCCTAAATTTCATCCTTTGGGATCAAATGGTATGTCCTGCACAGGGAGCACACAGGTCACAGCCCAGGCCGTGCAGCGACTGCGCATCCTCTCCCCTAAAAACACCCCCAAAATCGGGATTCAGAGGGATCCTGAGGAGAAAAATCCTAAATTTCATCCTTTGAGATCAAATCAGGTTTGTCTGGGATTGTGAGGGGAAAAATCCTAATTTTTATCTTTTGGGATCGGCGTGTCCTGGCAGGGCGAGCACACAATGTCGGCCCAGGCTGTGCAGCAGCTGCGCATCCTCTCCCCTAAAAATACCCCAAAAATCAGGATTCAGTGGGATCCTGAGGGGAAAAATTATAAATTTCATCCTTTGGGATCAAATAAGGATTGTCTGCATTCATGAGGGGAAAAATCCTAATTTTTATGCTTAGGGATCAGCGTGTCCTGGCAAGGGGAAGAAACGGTGTCGGCCCAGGCCGTGCAGCGACTGCACATCCTCTCCCCTAAAAACACCCCCAAAATCGGGATTCAGAGGGATCCTGAGGAGAAAAATCCTAAATTTCATCCTTTGGGATCAGCGTGTCCTGACACGGCCAGCACACGGTGTCAGCCCAGGCCGTGGAGTGGCTGCGCATCCTCTCCCCTAAAAACACCTCAAAAATCGGGATTCAGAGGGATCCTGAGGAGAAAAATCCTAAATTTCATCCTTTGGGATCAAATAAGGATTGTCTGCGCTCGTGAGGGGAAAAATCCTAATTTTTATCTTTTGGGATCAGCATGCCCTGGCACAGGCAGCAATTGGTGTCGGCCCAGGCTGTGCAGCGGCGCATCCTCTCCCCTAAAAACACCCCAAAAATCGGGATTCAGTGGGGTCATGAGGGGAAAAATCCTAAATTTCATCCTTTGAGATCAAATCAGGTTTGTCTGGGATTGTGAGGGGAAATATCCTAATTTTTATGCTTAGGGATCAGTGTGTCCTGGCAATGGGAGGAAATGGTGACGGCCCAGGCTGTGCAGGGGCTGAGCATCCTTTCCCCTAAAAACACCCCAAAATAGGGATTCAGTGGGATCCTGAGGGGAAAAATCCTAAATTTCATCCTTTGGGAATAAATTGGGATTGGCTGGGGTTATGAGGGGAAAAATCCTAATTTTTATCCTTTGGGATCAGCGTGTCCTGGCAAGGGGAAGAAATGGTGTCGGCCCACGCCGTGCAGCGACTGCACATCCTCTGCCCTAAAAACATCCCAAAAATCGGGATTCAGTGGGATCCTGAGGGGAAAAATCCTGAATTTCATCCTTTGGGATCAAATTGTCTGGGTTTGTGAGGGGAAAAATCCTAAATTTCATCCTTTGGGATCAAATGGTATGTCCTGCACAGGGAGCACACAGGTCACAGCCCAGGCCGTGCAGCGACTGCGCATCCTCTCCCCTAAAAACACCCCAAAATCAGGATTCAGTGGGGTCATGAGGGGAAAAATCCTAAATTTCATCCTTTGAGATCAAATCAGGTTTGTCTGGGATTGTGAGGGGAAAAATCCTAATTTTTATCTTTTGGGATCGGTGTGTCCTGGCAGGGTGAGCACACAATGTTGGCCCAGGCTGTGCAGCAGCTGCGCATCCTCTCCCCTAAAAACACCCCAAAAATCGGGATTCAGTGGGATCCTGAGGGGAAAAATCCTGAATTTCATCCTTTGGGATCAAATTGTCTGGGTTTGTGAGGGGAAAAATCCTAAATTTCATCCTTTGGGATCAAATGGTATGTCCTGCACAGGGAGCACACAGGTCACAGCCCAGGCTGTGCAGCAGCTGCACATCCTCTCCCCTAAAAACACCCCCAAAATAGGGATTCAGTGGGGTCATGAGGGGAAAAATCCTAAATTTCATCCTTTGAGATCATATAAGGATTGTCTGCGTTCATGAGGGGAAAAATCCTAATTTTTATGCTTAGGGATCAGTGTGTCCTGGCAATAGGAGGAAATGGTGACGGCCCAGGCCGTGCAGGGGCTGCGCATCCTTTCCCCTAAAAACACCCCAAAATAGGGATTCAGTGGGATCCTGAGGGGAAAAATCCTAAATTTCATCCTTTGGGAATAAATTGGGATTGGCTGGGGTTATGAGGGGAAAAATCCTAATTTTTATCCTTTGGGATCAGCGTGTCCTGGCAAGGGGAAGAAATGGTGTCAGCTGAGGCCGTGCAGTGACTGCGCATCCTTTCCCCTAAAAACACCCCAAAAATTTGGAATTCAGTGGGATCACGTGGAGAAAAATGTTAATTTTTATCCTTTAGGATCAAATCGGTATTGGATTGGATTGTGAGGGGAAAAATCCTAATTTTTATCCTTTGCAATCAGTCTGTCTTGGCATGGGGAGCGACTGCACATCCTCTCCCTTTTTCTAAAAACACCCCAAAAATTGGGATTCAGTGGGATCCTGAGGGGAAAAATCCTAAATTTCATCCTTTGGGATCAAACATCGCCCAGAATTCGACAATTCCTGGTTTTTATTTAGGAGAAAAATCCCTGGACGTTTCGGCCAGGTGAAAAACCAACATGAAACAGAGCAGCTGAAAAGGGCTAAAAAGTGGAGAAAATGCCCCAAAGTTTTGTCCCAGTGGATCCCAAATATCCTTTCCCAAGCTTTCAGTTCTGACATTCCAGTGTCAGGGAAAAGGGTTTAGGAAATTCTCCTGACTGAGGCATTTAGGAAGCAAAAACACATCAAAAAAAGTTAAAAACCACTCTCAAAAAGAAAGATTTTTCCATTTTTTCTGGTCTAAAAGTGATTTTTATCACTCTAAAAGGTAGGTATAACACTAAAAAATAGGTATTGTGCTAAAAATAGGGATTACACTAAGAAAAAATCAGATATTATACTTTAAAGTGGGTATTATGCTAAGAAAAAAATAGATGTACTAAAAATAGATACTACACTAAAAATAGATACTGTACTAAAAGTAGATATTCACTAAAAATAGGTATTACACTAAAAGTAGATATTACACTAAGAAGTTGGATATTCCACTAAAAATAGATGTTACACTTTAAAAATAATAAAATTTTTAAAAATTTATTTCTATTAATAAAAAATATATATATTACATTTAAAAACAGATATTCAAGTATTAAAAAATTAGATATTCCACTAAAAAATAGGTATGACACTAACAAAAAGCCAGGTTTTACTAAAAAAATAGACACTACACAAAAAATTAGGCATTACATTAAACACCAGATATTTCACTAAGAAAAAATTCGATATTCCATTAAAAATAGGTATTTGGCTAAAAAAATTAGGTGTTCCAGTAAGAAAAAATTCGATATTCCACTGAAAAAGATAGGTATTTCATCAAAAACCAGATATTCCACTAAGAAAAAATTAGAAATTCCACTAAGAAATAAGTATTTCACCAGGAAATAGAAATTCCACTAAGAAAAATTAGAAATTCCACTAAGAAATAAGTATTTCACTAGGAAATAGATATTCCACTAAGAAAAATTAGAAATTCCACTAAGAAATAAGTATTTCACTAGGAAATAGATATTCCACTAAGAAAAAATTAGAAATTCTATTAATAAATAAGTATTTCACCAGGAAATAGATATTCCACTAAGAAAAATTAGAAATTCCTTTAAAAATAGCTATTCCACTAAGAAAGAATTAGAAATTCTTCTAAAAATAGCTATTCCGCTGAGAAAAAATTAGAAATTCCCTAAAAAATAGCTATTCCACTAAGAAAGCATTAGAAATTCTACTAAAAATAGGTATTCCGCTAAGAAAAAATTAGAAATCCCACTTTAAAAAAATTGGTATTTCACTAAAAAATAGATATTCCACTAAGAAAAAGTTAGAAATTACACTAAAAAATAGATATTTCACTAAAAAAAGTAAATATTCCACTAAGGAAGAGCTCGCGATTCCCGTCCAGCCCGGCTGTCCCAGCCCCTGCTCCCGCACTCACCGGGGGCGCAGTCGCTGCAGCATTTCTGATTGAACAGGTACTGGTTCTCCCGACATTCCAACCCCATGGAAACGGGAATGGCCACGGCCAGGAGCAGGCAGAGAGCGGCCAAATCCCAGGGAATCCTTGGAAGAAGCGCCATTCCCGCCGCTCGTTCCCCTCAGGGCGCCGTGAGGGCCCCGCGCGGGCCCAGCTCCGGGCGGGGACATTTGAGGGAAATTCCCGCTCTCTCCACGCCCCTTCCCGCTCCCGCTTTGGGGTTTTTTGGGCAGGAAGAGGAAATGCTGAGCTTGAGAAGGGTTTAAGAGGTAAAAAGAGACCTCAAGGGAGAGGAATCCCGATGGGAATGGCTGGAAAAGTTAATTTTTTTTTTGATTGGATGGAGGGAGGAGCGCTGAGGGACTGCCCTGGCTGAGGAGGGGAAATAGCGGGAATTAGGGAATTTTATTTTCCAACCTGCTGGAGTTGGAGCCAGGAGCTCAATTTTTGGTGTTAAAAGTTCTAGGAGAGCTCCCTAAATCCACAAAATAGTGGAAATTAGGGAATTTCATTTTCCAGACTGGTGGAGTTGGAGCCAGGAGCTCAATTTTAGATGCTGAAGTTCTAGGAGAGCTCCCTAAATCCACAAAATAGTGGGAATTAAAGAATTTCATTTTCCAGCCTGATAGAATTGGATCCAGGATCTCAATTTTAGGTATTCCAGCTCTCTGGAATTCCAGTTTTACCTTCGCTGACTTCAGAAAATTGTGGGAATTAGGGAATTTCATATTCCAACCTATTGGAATTAGATCCAGGGTCTCAATTTTAGGTATTCCAGCTCCCTGGAATTCCAGTTTTACCTTCACTGACTCCAGAAAATAGTGGGAATTAGGGAATTTCATATTCCAGCCTATGAGAATTGGATCCAGGATCTCAATTTTAGGTATTCCAGCTCTCTGGAATTCCAGTTTTACCTTCACTGACTCCAGAAAATAGTGAGAATTAAGGAATTTCATATTCCAGCCTATGAGAATTGGATCCAGGATCTCAATTTTAGGTGTTTCAGCTCTCTGGAATTCCAGCTTTACCTTCACTGACTCCAGAAAATTGTGGGAATTAGGGATTCCATGCTCATGTTGTCCCAAAATTAATTTAGGATGGAGCTGGTAAGATCTCCTCAGAGATAAATTACAATTATCAGCTGGTTTTACTGGAATTTTTGTGTTTAAACTCATTTTATAGGAGATTATCCATGGAATTTATTCCTCTTCTTCCTGAGGAATTTTATTCCCCCCCCGTCCCCGATAAACTTTAAAAGCAGCAGAATTTCCAAAGCATGGAAAGAAATATTTAATGGAAAACCGAAATAAAATATGGATATAAAACCTTTTATCCAAGGAATTTAATAAAAACATTGAATAAAGAGCAGGAAAAGGGAAAGAGGGACAGCAATTCCTGTATTTACATTATATTAAGAATAAATTTAATCAAATAGAACATCTCAGATTTTCAGGAATTCTTTCCCCAAGAGGGTTTTTTCCCAGGAAAGATGAAAGCAGAGGAAAAATCCATTTTATTTGGGCCAGAGCTGCTTTCAGAGCTCACCCAAAGCCTGGAATTCCCCCCAAATCACCATCAGCAGCTCATGAACAGCATCAATTAGCACAGAGCTCATTAATTTTAGCAGTGAATTTTAATTAAGCAGCCATCAAACTCCATGGGAATTCCCACTGCTCTGCCCAACAGCTGAAATTCCCAAAAAAACTTCCAAATAATTTGATTTTTGACCAAAACCTGATTTTTTTTAAAACCATAATCTCTCATTCCCAGTGCAGGTGTCAACAAATATGACATTTTATATTAATTTAATTTTCACTAATGTTACTTTAATTAATTTTATCTTCATTTCATTTTAATTAATTTAATTCCAGAGAGTTTTTTCTGTAACATTTCAAATAAATTCTTCCCCACAGCCCCTCTGAAAAGAGGTGAAAAATTCCATTTAATTCCCAATAAACTCTTCAGGGAGTTGAGAAAAACACTGGGATTGAGCGTGGATATTCCCAGGAGGTCAAACATTGCTTGGAACCACCAAAATTCCCAAAATCCATCTTTTCTTTGGGATTCCCTGGATCAGCAGCTGAGGGAAACAAATATTTCAGGAACCTCCCAAGTGGAATTGGGTGTGGAGGACAAAAATTCCTTGGAAAACCGTTCCCTTCCCAAAAATCTGAATTTTATCTGGGATTCCTGGATCAGCAGCTGGAATATTTAAGGAATCTCCTAAATGGAATTGGCTGTGGATATTCCCAGGATATCAAACATTCCTTGGAACCACCAAAATTCCCAAAATCCATCTTTTCTTTGGGATTCCCTGGATCAGCAGCTGTGAGGGCAATTCCCAGGATGACAAACATTCCTTGGAATAACCGTTCTCTTCCCAAAAATCCGAATTTTATCTGGGATTCCCTGGATCTCCTGTGAGGGCATTCCCAGGAAATCAAACATTCCTTGGAACCACCAAAATTCCCAAAATCCAATCTTTCTTTGGGATTCCCTGTTTCAGCAGCTGGAAAAAGCAAACAAGGGAATATTTAAGGAACCTCCCAAATGGAACTGGGTGTGGATATTCCCAGGAAATCAAACATTCCTTGGAACCACCAAAATTCCCAAAATCCAACTTTTCTTTGGGATTCCCTGGATCAGCAGCTGTGAGGGCAATTCCCAGGATGACACACATTCCTTGGAATAACCGTTCCCTTCCCAAAAATCCGAATTTTATCTGGGAATCTCTGGATCAGCAGCTGTGAGGGCAATTCCCAGGAAATCAAACATTCCTTAGAACCACCAAAATTCCCAAAATCCATCTTTTCTTTGGGATTCCCTGTTTCAGCAGCTGGAAAAAGCAAACAAGGGAATATTTAAGGAACCTCCCAAATGGAACTGGGTGTGGATATTCCGAGGAAATCAAACTTTCCTTGGAATCACCGTCCTCTTCCAAAAATCTGAATTTTATCTGGGATTCCTGGATCAGCATCTGGAATATTTAAGGAATCTCCTAAATGGAATTGGCTGTGGATATTCCCAGGAGGTCAAACTTTCCTTGGAACCACCAAAATTCCCAAAATCCAACTTTTCTTTGGGATTCCCTGGATCAGCAGCTGTGAGGGTAATTCCGAGGATGACAAACATTCATTGGAATAACCGTTCCCTTCCCAAAAATCCGAATTTTATCTGGGAATCCCTGGATCAGCAGCTGTGAGGGCAAATCCCAGGAAATCAAACTTTCCTTGGAACCACTGTTCCCTTCCCAAAATCCAACTTTTCTTTGGGATTCCCTGGATCAGCAGCTGTGAGGGCAATTCCCAGGATGACAAACATTCCTTGGAATAACCGTTCCCTTCCCAAAAATCCGAATTTTACCTGGGAATCTCTGGATCAGCAGCTGTGAGGGCAATTCCCAGGAAATCAAACATTCCTTGGAACCACCAAAATTCCCAAAATCCAATCTTTCTTTGGGATTCCCTGTTTCAGCAGCTGGAAAAAGCAAACAAGGGAATATTTAAGGAACCTCCCAAATGGAACTGGGTGTGGATATTCCCAGGAAATCAAACTTTCCTTGGAATCACCGTCCTCTTCCAAAAATCTGAATTTTATCTGGGATTCCTGGATCAGCATCTGGAATATTTAAGGAATCTCCTAAATGGAATTGGCTGTGGATATTCCCAGGAGGTCAAACTTTCCTTGGAACCACCAAAATTCCCAAAATCCAACTTTTCTTTGGGATTCCCTGGATCAGCAGCTGTGAGGGCAATTCCCAGGATGACAAACATTCATTGGAATAACCGTTCCCTTCCCAAAAATCCGAATTTTATCTGGGATTCCCTGGATCAGCAGCTGTGAGGGCAATTCCCAGGAAATCAAACATTCCTTAGAACCACCAAAATTCCCAAAATCCATCTTTTCTTTGGGATTCCCTGGATCAGCAGCTGTGAGGGCAAATCCCAGGAAATCAAACATTCCTTAGAACCACCAAAATTCCCGAAATCCATCTTTTCTTTGGGATTCCCTGGACCAGCAGCTGAGGGAACCACAGAAATATTTCAGGCTCCACCCCAACCAGCCCAACCACAACCCCAGCTGTGTTCAACCCCACAAACCAGACAGGAAAACTGCCGGAAATCCAAGAATTCCCAACGATTCCTCCTGGCAGGAAAACCACTCCATGGAGCCGCAGATCCCAGGGATGGATGGACGGAAAAAATCAGGAATCTGGGACAACCCCAAGCGAGGCGCGACGACGAAGAATTCCCGCGGCTTGGCTGAGTCCTTGCGGATTTTTTTGGGGGAAAAAAAAGTCTTGGAAAAAAAGGGAGGAGGAGGAATAAGCTCAGAATTCCTCGTGGACGTTGCGGGCGTAATCCATGAGTTTGCTGCCCGTGAAGTACTCGCTGTACTTGAGGATCTCCTCCAGCTCCAGCTGGTGGTTCTGGTTCTCGTCGGCCACGGCGATCATCTGCCGCGCCTCGTTCAGCGCGTTGTGCTCGTTCATGGGATCCATGTACTCCTGGGGGAAAAAAATAATAAAAAAGAAATCATTTTCATTTTAAAAAATAATCTGGCAGAGTAATTGGTGAGGCTTAATAAGAAAAAGGGAATTTTTAGTACAGCGGTCACAAATTTAACCAGTGCAGCACTCAAGTCATAATTAAAATTTCCTCTGTATACAAGGTAGAATCAAGACTCTCTTATTCCTTCTTTTTGCAAAATCCTGATGGGAAACAGATTCTGGAGTTTCAAATTCACACCAAATTCACACCAAATGGAATTATTCTAATTTTTTAATGAAATAGTTGTAAAACCCTGAATTTTTTAGGTTTTCCAAGCTGGATTTGGAATGGATTTGGTTTGGAAAATGAGGGATTCACCTCCAGCTCCTCCATGGTGACGATGCCATCGCGGTTGGCGTCGATGACCTCCTGGAATTCCTTCCTCCTGTCCCTCACCCAATCGTCATCGATGTCCTGGGCCTGCTGGTTCTCCACCGTGCCCACGGGCAGTGAGATGAACTCGGACAGTGTGAGCTTCTTATCCCCGTCCTGGTCTGGGAAACACAGAAAATTCCAAATGGAGTCATTGGATTCCTGGAAAAATGGGGGTTTCCTACTGAGCTCTGCAAGGAATTTAAATAGAGTTGTTTAATTCCCACAAAAAAATCAAATAGAGTTGCTTAATTCCAGGAAAAATGGGGATTTCCTACTGATCTGTGCAAGGAATTCAAATAGAGTTGTTTAATTCCCACAAAAAATTCAATTAGATTCCTTTAATTCCTGGAAAAATGGGGATTTCTTCCTGATCTGTGCAAGGAATTTAAATAGAGTTGTTTAATTCCCACAAAAAATTCATATAGAGTTGCTTAATTCCAGGAAAAATGGGGATTTCCTACTGAGCTCTGCAAGGAATTTAAATAGAGTTGTTTAATTCCCACAAAAAATTCAAATAGAGTTGTTTAATTCCCATAAAAATGGGAATTTCCTACTGATCTGTGCAAGGAATTTAAATAGATTTGCTTCATTCCCACAAAAAATGCAAATAGATTCCTTTAATTCCTGGAAAAATGGGGATTTCCTACTGATCTGTGCAAGGAATTCAAATAGAGTTGTTTAATTCCCATAAAAATGGGAATTTCCTACTGATCTGTGCAAGGAATTTAAATAGATTTGCTTCATTCCCACAAAAAATGCAAATAGATTCCTTTAATTCCTGGAAAAATGGGAATTTCCTACTGAGCTCTGCAAGAAATTTAAATAGATCTGCTTCATTCCCACAAAAAATGCAAATAGATTCCTTTAATTCCTGGAAAAATGGGAATTTCTTCCTGATCTGCACAAGGAATTCAAATAGAGTTGTTTAATTCCCATAAAAATGGGGGTTTCCTCCTGATCTGCATAAGAAATTCAAATAGATTTGCTTCATTCCCACAAAAAATTCAAATAGATTCCTTTAATTCCTGGAAAAATGGGAATTTCCTACTGAGCTCTGCAAGGAATTCAAATAGAGTTGTTTAATTCCCAAATTCCACATAAACCTGGGAATCCATGGATACAATTCCCAGTTTAAAATCCAAAAATTGAATTTCGCGATGAATAAAAAACCCCACAAAATTCCAATATTTATGCCAAAACCTTGCGTTTTTCACTTAGAAAACCAGATTATTCCATGCAAAACCCTCCCAAAAGCCACATAAAAATGGGAATATATGGATACAATTCCCAAAAATCCTGACTTGCTCAGATCCCGGATGATCTCCTGCACCATGAAGTGCAGCACACACACAAAACCACAAATCCATGGATACAATTCCCAAAAATCCTGGCTCACCCAGGTCCCGGATGATCTCCTGCACCATGAAGTGCAGCACACACACAAAAACACAAATCCATGGATGCAATTCCCAAAAAATTCCTGGATTACCCAGATCCCGGATGATCTCCTGCACCATGAAGTGCAGCACCCACATAAAAACACAAATCCATGGATACAATTCCCAGGAAATTCCCAAAAATCCTGGCTCACCCAGGTCCCGGATGATCTCCTGCACCATGCAGTGCAGCACACACACAAAAACACAAATCCATGGATACAATTCCCAAAAATCTTGGCTCACCGAGGTCCTGGATGATCTCCTGCACCATGAAGTGCAGCACCCACATAAAAACACAAATCCATGGATACAATTCCCAAAACTCCTGACTTACCCAGATCCCGGATGATCTCCTGCACCATGCAGTGCAGCAGCCGTGGCTGTGCTCGGAGTGCAGGAAGGACAGGAACTCCTGCAGCCGATTCCCTCCCAAAACCCACATAAAAATGGGAATGTATGGATACAATTCCCAAATCCCCTGACTCACCCAGGTCCCGGATGATCTCCTGCACCATGAAGTGCAGCACACACATAAAAACACAACTCCATGGATACAATTCCCAAAAAATTCCCAAAAAATCCCTGGATTACCTAGATCCCGGATGATCTCCTGCACCATGAAGTGCAGCACACACATAAAAACACAAATCCATGGATACAATTCCCAAAAATCCTGACTTGCTCAGATCCCGGATGATCTCCTGCACCATGCAGTGCAGCACACACACAAAAACACAAATCCATGGATACAATTCCCAAAAATCCTGGCTTACCCAGATCCCGGATGATCTCCTGCACCATGAACTGCAGCAGCCATGGCTGTGCTCGGGGTGCAGGAAGGACAGGAACTCCAGCAGGCTATTCCCTCCCAACACCCACATAAAACACAAATCCATGGATACAATTCCCAAAAAATCCCTGGATTACCCAGATCCCGGATGATCTCCTGCACCATGAAGTGCAGCACACGCACAAAACCACAAATCCATGGATACAATTCCCAAAAATCCCTGGATTACCTAGATCCCGGATGATCTCCTGCACCATGAAGTGCAGCACACACATAAAAACTGGAATTCACAGATACAATTCCCAGGAAATTCCCAAAAATCCTGGCTTACCCAGGTCCCGGATGATCTCCTGCACCATGAAGTGCAGCACCCACATAAAAACACAAATCCATGGATACAATTCCCAAAAATCCTGACTCACCCAGGTCGTGGATGATCTCCTGCACCATGAAGTGCAGCACACACATAAAAACACAAATCCATGGATACAATTCCCAAAAAATTCCCAAAAAATCCCTGGATTACCTAGATCCCGGATGATCTCCTGCACCATGCAGTGCAGCACACACATAAAACCACAAATCCATGGATACAATTCCCAAAAATCCCGGCTTACCCAGGTCGTGGATGATCTCCTGCACCATGAAGTGCAGCACCCACATAAAAACACAAATCCATGGATACAATTCCCAAAAGTCCTGGCTCACCCAGGTCCCGGATGATCTCCTGCACCATGCAGTGCAGCAGCCGTGGCTGTGCTCGGGGTGCAGGAAGGACAGGAACTCCACCAGGCTATTCCATGCAAACCCACATAAAAATGGGAATGTATGGATACAATTCCCAAATCCCCTGACTCACCCAGGTCCCGGATGATCTCCTGCACCATGCAGTGCAGCAGCCGTGGCTGTGCTCGGGGTGCAGGAAGGACAGGAACTCCAGCAGCCGATTCCCTCCCCAAACCCACATAAAAATGGGAATGTATGGATACAATTCCCAAAAAATCCCTGGATTACCCAGATCCCGGATGATCTCCTGCACCATGAAGTGCAGCACACACATAAAAACACAAATCCATGGATACAATTCCCAAAAAATTCCCAAAAAATCCCTGGATTACCCAGGTCCCGGATGATCTCCTGCACCATGAAGTGCAGCACACACATAAAAACACAAATCCATGGATACAATTCCCAAAAATCCCAGCTCACTGAGGTCCCGGATGATCTCCTGCACCATAAAGTGCAGCACCCACATAAAAACACAAATCCACGGATACAATTCCCAGGAAATTCCCAAAAATCCCAGCTCACTGAGGTCCTGGATGATCTCCTGCACCATAAAGTGCAGCACACACATAAAACCGCAAATCCATGGATACAATTCCCAAAACTCCTGACTTACCCAGATCCCGGATGATCTCCTGCACCATGCAGTGCAGCAGCCGTGGCTGTGCTCGGGGTGCAGGAAGGACAGGAACTCCACCAGGCTATTCCCTCCCAACATCCACATAAAACACAAATCCATGGATACAATTCCCAAAAATCCCTGGATTACCTAGATCCCGGATGATCTCCTGCACCATGCAGTGCAGCAGCCATGGCAGTGCTCGGGGTGCAGGAAGGACAGGAACTCCAGCAGGCTATTCCATGCAAACCCCTCCCAAAACCCACATAAAAATGGGAATATATGGATACAATTCCCAGGAAATTCCCAAAAATCCCTGGATTACCTAGATCCCGGATGATCTCCTGCACCATGCAGTGCAGCAGCCGTGGCTGTGCTCGGAGTGCAGGAAGGACAGGAACTCCAGCAGCCGATTCCCTCCCAAAACCCACATAAAAATGGGAATGTATGGATACAATTCCCAAAACATCCCTGGATTACCTAGATCCCGGATGATCTCCTGCACCATGAAGTGCAGCAGCCACGGTGGTGCTTGGGGTGCAGGAAGGACAGGAACTCCTGCAGCTGATTCCCTCCCAAAACCCACATAAAAATGGGAATGTATGGATACAATTCCCAAATCCCCTGACTCACCCAGGTCCCGGATGATCTCCTGCACCATGAAGTGCAGCACACACATAAAAACACAACTCCATGGATACAATTCCCAAAAAATTCCCAAAAAATCCCTGGATTACCTAGATCCCGGATGATCTCCTGCACCATGAAGTGCAGCACACACATAAAAACACAACTCCATGGATACAATTCCCAAAAAATTCCCAAAAAATCCCTGGATTACCTAGATCCCGGATGATCTCCTGCACCATGAAGTGCAGCACACACATAAAAACACAAATCCATGGATACAATTCCCAAAACTCCCTGGATTACCCAGATCCCGGATGATCTCCTGCACCATGCAGTGCAGCAGCCGTGGCTGTGCTCGGGGTGCAGGAAGGACAGGAACTCCACCAGGCTATTCCCTCCCAATACCCACATAAAACACAAATCCATGGATACAATTCCCAAAACTCCCTGGATTACCCAGATCCCGGATGATCTCCTGCACCATGCAGTGCAGCAGCCGTGGCTGTGCTCGGGGTGCAGGAAGGACAGGAACTCCGCCAGGCTATTCCATGCAAACCCACATAACAACACAAATCCATGGATACAATTCCCAAAAAATCCCTGGATTACCCAGGTCCTGGATGATCTCCTGCACCATGAAGTGCAGCACACACATAAAAACACAAATCCATGGATACAATTCCCAAAAATCCCAGCTCACTGAGGTCCCGGATGATCTCCTGCACCATAAAGTGCAGCACACACATAAAACCGCAAATCCATGGATACAATTCCCAAAAATCTTGGCTCACCGAGGTCCCGGATGATCTCCTGCACCATGAAGTGCAGCAGCCGTGGCTGTGCTCGGGGTGCAGGAAGGACAGGAACTCCACCAGGCTATTCCCTCCCAAACCCACATAAAACACAAATCCATGGATACAATTCCCAAAAATCCCTGGATTACCTAGATCCCGGATGATCTCCTGCACCATGAAGTGCAGCACACACATAAAACCACAAATCCATGGATACAATTCCCAAAAAATTCCCAAAAAATCCCTGGATTACCCAGGTCCCGGATGATCTCCTGCACCATGAAGTGCAGCAGCCGTGGCTGTGCTCGAGGTGCAGGAAGGACAGGAACTCCACCAGGCTATTCCCTCCCAACATCCACATAAAACACAAATCCATGGATACAATTCCCAAAACTCCTGACTTACCCAGATCCCGGATGATCTCCTGCACCATGAAGTGCAGCAGCCGTGGCTGTGCTCGGGGTGCAGGAAGGACAGGAACTCCAGCAGCCGATTCCCTCCCCAAACCCACATAAAAATGGGAATATATGGATACAATTGCCAAAAAATCCCTGGATTACCTAGATCCCGGATGATCTCCTGCACCATGAAGTGCAGCACACACATAAAACACAAATCCATGGATACAATTCCCAAAAATCCCTGGATTACCCAGATCCCGGATGATCTCCTGCACCATGCAGTGCAGCACCCACATAAAAACACAAATCCATGGATACAATTCCCAAAAAATCCCTGGATTACCCAGATCCCGGATGATCTCCTGCACCATGAAGTGCAGCATGCCGCGGCTGTGCTCGGGGTGCAGGAAGGACAGGAACTCCTGCTCACTCAGCAGCAGGTCTGCAGGGGGGTTGTCAGCCTGGTACCAGCGATCCTTCAGGTTATCCAGAACTTCCTGCGCTGCAACGGCACCGACCCCGCGCGCTGGGATCAGCGGGCACGGCCAAGCCCGAGGGGAGCTGCCCCAGGCCCTCTGGGGAGTTGTCCCAGGCCCTTTTTAGGGTTTGTCCCAGTCCATATTTAGGATTTGTCCCAGGCCCTTTTTAGGGTTTGTCCCAGTCCATATTTAGGATTTGTCCCAGTCCATATTTAGGATTTGTCCCAATCCATATTTAGGATTTATCTCAGTCCATATTTAGGATTTGTCCCAATCCATATTTAGGATTTATCCCAATCCATATTTAGGATTTATCCCAATCCATATTTAGGATTTGTCCCAGTCCCTTTTTAGGATTTGTCCCAGTCCATATTTAGGATTTATCCCAATCCATATTTAGGATTTATCCCAATCCATATTTAGGATTTGTCCCAGTCCCTTTTTAGGATTTATCCCAGTCCATATTTAGGATTTGTCCCAGTCCCTTTTTAGGATTTGTCCCAATCCATATTTAGGATTTATCCCAGTCCATATTTAGGATTTGTCCCAGTCCCTTTTTAGGATTTGTCCCAATCCATATTTAGGATTTATCCCAGTCCATATTTAGGATTTATCCCAATCCATATTTAGGATTTGTCCCAGTCCATATTTAGGATTTGTCCCAATCCATATTTAGGATTTGTCCCAGTCCATATTTAGGATTTATCCCAATCCATATTTAGGATTTGTCCCAATCCATATTTAGGATTTATCCCAATCCATATTTAGGATTTGTCCCAATCCATATTTAGGATTTGTCCCAATCCATATTTAGGATTTATCCCAGTCCATATTTAGGATTTGTCCCAGTCCATATTTAGGATTTATCCCAATCCATATTTAGGATTTGTCCCAGTCCCTTTTTAGGATTTGTCCCAATCCATATTTAGGATTTATCCCAATCCATATTTAGGATTTGTCCCAGTCCCTTTTTAGGATTTGTCCCAATCCATATTTAGGATTTGTCCCAATCCATATTTAGGATTTATCCCAATCCATATTTAGGATTTGTCCCAGTCCCTTTTTAGGATTTGTCCCAATCCATATTTAGGATTTGTCCCAATCCATATTTAGGATTTGTCCTAGTCCATATTTAGGATTTGTCCCAGTCCATATTTAGGATTTGTCCCAGTCCATATTTAGGATTTGTCCCAGTCCCTTTTTAGGATTTGTCCCAATCCATATTTAGGATTTATCCCAATCCATATTTAGGATTTGTCCCAATCCATATTTAGGATTTATCCCAATCCATATTTAGGATTTGTCCCAATCCATATTTAGGATTTGTCCCAATCCATATTTAGGATTTATCCCAGTCCATATTTAGGATTTGTCCCAGTCCATATTTAGGATTTGTCCCAGTCCATATTTAGGATTTGTCCCAGTCCCTTTTTAGGATTTGTCCCAATCCATATTTAGGATTTATCCCAATCCATATTTAGGATTTGTCCCAGTCCCTTTTTAGGATTTGTCCCAATCCATATTTAGGATTTGTCCCAATCCATATTTAGGATTTATCCCAATCCATATTTAGGATTTGTCCCAGTCCCTTTTTAGGATTTGTCCCAATCCATATTTAGGATTTGTCCCAGTCCATATTTAGGATTTGTCCCAATCCATATTTAGGATTTGTCCCAATCCATATTTGGGATTTGTCCCAGTCCATATTTAGGATTTATCCCAGTCCATATTTAGGATTTGTCCCAATCCATATTTAGGATTTATCCCAATCCATATTTAGGATTCATCCCAATCCATATTTAGGATTTGTCCCAGTCCATATTTAGGATTTGTCCCAATCCATATTTAGGATTTGTCCCAATCCATATTTAGGATTTATCCCAGTCCATATTTAGGATTTATCCCAGTCCATATTTAGGATTTGTCCCAGTCCATATTTAGGATTTATCCCAGTCCATATTTAGGATTTGTCCTAGTCCATATTTAGGATTTGTCCCAATCCATATTTAGGATTTATCCCAGTCCATATTTAGGATTTATCCCAGTCCATATTTAGGATTTGTCCCAATCCATATTTAGGATTTGTCCCAGTCCATATTTAGGATTTGTCCCAGTCCATATTTAGGATTTGTCCCAATCCATATTTAGGATTTGTCCTAGTCCATATTTAGGATTTGTCCCAATCCATATTTAGGATTTATCCCAGTCCATATTTAGGATTTGTCCCAATCCATATTTAGGATTTGTCCCAGTCCATATTTAGGATTTGTCCCAGTCCATATTTAGGATTTGTCCTAGTCCATATTTAGGATTTGTCCCAATCCATATTTAGGATTTATCCCAATCCATATTTAGGATTTGTCCCAGTCCATATTTAGGATTTCTCCCAATCCATATTTAGGATTTATCCCAGTCCATATTTAGGATTTATCCCAGTCCATATTTAAGATTTGTCCCAATCCATATTTAGGATTTATCCCAGTCCATATTTAAGATTTGTCCCAATCCATATTTAGGATTTATCCCAGTCCATATTTAGGATTTGTCCCAGTCCATATTTAGGAGTTGTCCCAGTCCATATTTAGGATTTGTCCCAATCCATATTTAGGATTTGTCCCAATCCATATTTAGGATTTGTCCCAATCCATATTTAGGATTTATCCCAGTCCATATTTAGGATTTATCCCAGTCCATATTTAGGATTTATCCCAGTCCATATTTAGGATTTGTCCCAATCCATATTTAGGATTTATCCCAATCCATATTTAGGATTTATCCCAGTCCATATTTAGGATTTATCCCAGTCCATATTTAGGATTTGTCCCAATCCATATTTAGGATTTATCCCAATCCATATTTAGGATTTGTCCCAGTCCATATTTAGGATTTGTCCCAATCCATATTTAGGACTTTATCCCAAAATCTTTCTAAGATTTGTCCCAATCCCTTTTCAACATTTGTCACAATCCCTTTTTAAGGTTTGTCCTGATCCCTCTTTAAGGTTTGTCATGATCGCTTTTTAAGGTTTGTCCCAATCCCTTTTTAAGGTTTATCCCAATCCATTTTTAAGGCTTGTCCCAGTCCATTTTTAAGACTTTGTCCCAATCTCTTTCTAAGATTTGTCCCAGTCCATTTTAGAATTTGTCCCAATCCTTTTTTAAGGTTTGTCCCAATCTCTTTTTAAGGTCTCAATCCCTTTTTAATGTTTGTCCCAATCCGTTTTTTAGGATTTGTCCCGAATCCCTTTTTAGGGTTTGTCCCAATCCATTTTTAGGATTTATCCCAATCCCTTTTCAACGTTTGTACCAATCCCTTTTTAAGGTTTGTCCCAATCCCATTTTAACATTTGTCCCAATCCATTTTTAAGACTTTGTCCCAATCCCTTTTTAAGATTTGTCCCAGTCCATTTTAGGATTTGTCCCAATCATTTTTTAAGATTTGTCCCAATCACTTTTTAAGATTTGTCCCAATCCCTTTTTTAGGATTTGTCCCAATCCCTTTTTAGGATTTGTCCCAATCCCTTTTTTAGGATTTGTCCCAATCCCTTTTTTAGGATTTGTCCCAATCCCTTTTTTAGGATTTGTCCCAATCCCTTTTTAAGGTTTGTCCCAATCCATTTTTAGGATTTATCCCAATCCCTTTTCAACGTTTGTACCAATCCCTTTTTAAGGTTTGTCCCAATTCCCTTTTAAGGTTTCTCCCAATCCCTTTTTAACATTTGTCCCAATCCCTTTTTAACATTTGTCCCAATCCATTTTTAAGACTTTGTCCCAATCTCTAAGATTTGTCCCAATCCTTTTTTAAGGTTTGTCCCGATCTCTTTTTAAGGTCTCAATCCCTTTTTAATGCTTGTCCCATTCTAAGATCTGTCCCAATCCCTTTTTAAGGTTTATCACAACTCCTTTTTTATGATTTGTCTCAATCCCTTTTTAAGGTTTGTCCCAATCCGTTTTTTAGGATTTGTCCCGAATCCCTTTTTAGGGTTTGTCCCAATCCATTTTTAGGATTTATCCCAATCCCTTTTCAACGTTTGTACCAATCCCTTTTTAAGGTTTGTCCCAATTCCCTTTTTAACATTTGTCCCAATCCCTTTTTAGGATTTGGCACAATCCATTTTTAAGGTTTGTCCCAATCTCTTTTTAAGGTCTCAATCCCTTTTTAATGTTTGTCCCATTCTCTTTTTAAGATCTGTCCCAATCCGTTTTTTAGGATTTGTCTCAATCCCTTTTTAGGGTTTGTCCCAATCCCTTTTTAGGATTTGACCCAAATCCCTTTTTAGGATTTGTCCCAATCCCTTTTTAGGATTTGACCCAAATCCCTTTTTAGGATTTGTCCCAATCCCGTTTTAGGGTTCACCCCAATCCCTTCTCAAGATTTGTCCAAATTCCTCTTTAAGATCTGTCCCAATCCCTTTTTTAGGATTTGTCCCAATCCCTTTTTAGGATTTGACCCAAATCCCTTTTTAGGATTTGTCCCAATCCCGTTTTAGGGTTCACCCCAATCCCTTCCTGAGATTTGTCCAAATTCCTTTTTTAGGATTTGTCCCAATCCCTTCTTAAGGTTTGTCCCAAACCATTTTTAAGACTTCGATTATCACAAATCCATTTTTAGGATTTAATTTGTCCCAATCCCTTTATTTCAAGCTCTCAATGATTTTTTTCAAGCCTAAACCCTGCAGATATTTATTTCTCACAATATTCCGTATTTTTGCTGCAAGAAAAGTCGAATTAGGGGTGTAAGAACAGAAAAATCAGCACCAAAATCCCATGGAAATCCTTAATTCCACCCCACAATCCAATTATCAACATCCAGCAATTAATTAAAACCAAATTTTGGATTTTGAACTCCAAACCCTCAGGTGTTATTTGTAAAAAAAAACAAAAATCACTTTTACAGTGCCTGGAGGAGGAGGAAAATCCCCTGAGGAAGTGGGGGCTGAATAATTTGATTTTTTAGGAGATTTTGGGTGCAGAATTGAGAATTATCAACATCCACCAATTAATTAAAATCAAATTTTGGCCCAGAATTCAAATTTCAAATTAATTAAAACCAAATTTTGGATTTTGATTTCCAAACTCTCAGGTCATTTTTATAAAAACAACCAAAAATCACTTTTCCAGTGCTTGGAGGAGGAGAAAATGATATTAATTTTTATTTATTTATTAATAAATTATTAAACCTATTAATTATTAAACCTATTATTAAACTTATTAATTAAAATCAAATTTTGGCCAAATTTTTTGCACAAAGTGTTTTTTATTTATTAAAAACAACCAAAAATCACTTTTCCAGTGCTTGGAGGAGGAGAAAATAATATTAATTTTTGTTTATTAATTACTAAATTATTATTAAACCTATTAATTAAAATCAAATTTTGGCCAAATTTTTTGCACAGAGTGTTTTTTATTTATTAAAAAACCCAAAAATCACTTTTACAGTGCTTGGAGGAGGAGGAAAAACCCCTGAGGAAGTGGAGGATGAATAATTTGATTTTCCTGAGGAGGATTTGGGTGCAGAATTGAGAATTATCAACATCCAGCAATTAATTAAAATCAAATTTTGGCCAAATTTTTTGCACAAAGTGTTTTTTATTTATTAAAAACAACCAAAAATCATTTTTACAGTGCCTGGAGAAGGAGAAAAAATCCCCTGAGGAAGTGGAGGATGAAAAATTCGATTTTTTAGGAGATTTTGGGTGCAGAATTGAGAATTATCAACATCCAGCAATTAATTAAAATCAAATTTTGGCCCAGAATTCAAATTTCAAATCAATTAAAACCAAATTTTGGATTTTGAACTCCAAACCCTCAGGTGTTATTTATAAAAAAAACCAAAAATCACTTTTACAGTGCCTGGAGGAGGAGAAAATAATATTAATGTTTATTTATTAATTAATAAATTATTAAACCTATTAATTATTAAACCTATTATTAAACTTATTAATTAAAATCAAATTTTGGCCAAATTTTTTGCACAGAGTGTTTTTTATTTATTAAAAACAACCAAAAATCACTTTTACAGTGCCTGGAGGAGGAGGAAAATCCCCTGAGGAAATGGAGGATGAATAATTTGATTTTTTAGGAGATTTTGGGTGCTCAGGTGCAGCACTGAGGTGCTGACTCAGCAGCTTCCTCAGTCTCCCCCAGGTGATTTCCCTGCACTTTTATTTTATTTATTTTTTTTTAAATAAATTTGCATTTGGGGTGGTTTTTTCATGGCTGGAAAATGTCAGTGAAGCGATTCTGAGATGACTCATCCTGCTGGGAAAGGGAAAAGCTCAGGGGGATTTTACAGGAAATTTCTGTGGGTTTTGAAATGGGGAAAAAAAAGGAGATTTGTCTGAAAAATTGGCATTTTTGTGGCAGATTTGGCTTAGGATGAATGGAGGATTTGTGTCTTTTAATTGCAATTTTTGGGGCGATTTTAGAGAAAATTTAAATTTTTTTGGAAGGTGATTTCCTTAAAAATTGGCATTTTCATGGGATATCTGGGTAAGGATGAATGGAGGATTTGTGTCTTTTAATTTCAATTTTTGGGGGGATTTAAGAGGAAATTTAAATTTTTTTGAAGGAGATTCCTGCTAAAAATTGCAATTTCCATGGCAGATTTGGGTAAGGAACAATGTGGGATTTGTGTCTTCTGACTTCAGATTTTGGGGTGATTTTAGAGGAAATTAGAAATTTTTTTAAGGAGATTCCTGCCAAAAATTGGCATTTTTGTGGCAGATTTGCCTTAGGATGAATGGAGGATTTGTGTCTTTTAATTTCAATTTTTGGGGGGATTTTAGAGGAAATTTAAATTTTTTTGGAAGGTGATTTCCTTAAAAATTGCAATTTCCATGGGATATCTGGGTAAGGAAGAATGGAGGGTTTGTGTCTTCACACTTCAGTTTTTGGGGGGATTTTAGAAAAAAATTTAATTTTTTTTAGAGGAGATTCCCTTTAAAAATTGCAATTTCCATGGAATATTTGGGTAAGAAATAATGAAGGATTTGTGTCTTCAGACTTCAATTTTTGGGAGGATTTTAGAGGAAATTTAAATTTTTTTGGAAGGTGATTTCCTTAAAAATTGCAATTTTCATAGGAGATTCTGGTCAGGAACAATCTGTGATTTGTGTGCTCTGCATTCAATTTTTGGGGGGATTTTAGAGGAAATTAGAAATTTTTTTAAGGAGATTCCTGTTAAAAATTGGCATTTCCATGGCAGATTTGGCTTAGGATGAATGGAGGATTTGTGTCTTTTAATTTCAATTTTTGGGGTGATTTTAGAGGAAATTTAAATTTTTTTGGAAGGTGATTTCCTTAAAAATTGCAATTTCCATGGCAGATTTGGGTAAGGAAGAATGGAGGATTTGTGTCTTTTAATTTCAATTTTTGGGGGGATTTTAGAGGAAATTTAAATTTTTTTGAAGGAGATTCCTGCTAAAAATTGCAATTTCCATGGCAGATTTGGGTAAGGAACAATGTGGGATTTGTGTCTTCTGACTTCAGATTTTGGGGTGATTTTAGAGGAAATTAGAAATTTTTTTAAGGAGATTCCTGCCAAAAATTGGCATTTTTGTGGCAGATTTGCCTTAGGATAAATGGAGGATTTGTGTCTTTTAATTTCAATTTTTGGGGGGATTTTAGAGAAAATTTAAAATTTTTTGGAAGGTGATTTCCTTAAAAATTGCAATTTTCATGGGATATTTGTGTAAGGATGAATGAAGGATTTGTGTCTTTTAATTTCAGTTTTTGGGGGGATTTTAGAGAAAATTTAAATTTTTTTTTAAGGAGATTTCCTTAAAAATTGCAATTTCCATGGAATATTTGGGTAAGGATAAATGGAGGATTTGTGTCTTTTAATTTCAGTTTTTGGGGTGATTTTAGAGGAAATTTAAAAATTTTTTGGAAGGTGATTTCCTTAAAAATTGGCATTTTCATGGGATATCTGGGTAAGGATGAATGGAGGATTTGTGTCTTTTAATTTCAATTTTTGGGGGGATTTTAGAGAAAATTTAAAATTTTTTGGAAGGTGATTTCCTTAAAAATTGGCATTTTCATGGGATATCTGGGTAAGGATGAATGGAGGATTTCTGTCTTTTAATTTCAATTTTTGGGGTGATTTTAGAGAAAATTTAAAATTTTTTTTAAGGAGATTTCCTTAAAAATTGCAATTTCCATGGGATATCTGGGTAAGGAAGAATGGAGGATTTGTGTCTTTTAATTTCCATTTTTGGGGGGATTTTAGAGGAAATTTTAATTTTTTTTGGAAGGTGATTTCCTTAAAAATTGCAATTTCCATGGCAGATTTGGGTAAGGATGAATGGAGGATTTGTGTCTTTGGACTTAATTTTTGAGGGGGATTTTAGAATAAATTTAAATATTTCTTTAAGAGAAAAAAGTGGCATTTTCACAAATTTTAGATGGAAAAAAATTCAGATTTTTTGTTTTATTCTTTAACTCCTCCTCAAACATTTCCCTCCCATTTTCATTGAAAAAAAATTCATTTTCAATGAAAAAAATTTGCAATTTCCATGGCAAATTCTGCTTAGAAAGAACAAAAGATTTTTGTCTTTTGACTTTTTAATTTAACAAGAAATTTAAATTATTTTCAGAAGAAAAATAGGAAAAATCCTCTTAAAAATTCTCATTTTCACAGCAAATTTTCACTGGAAAAATTCAGATTTTTTCTTTAATTCTCAGGCAGCCCAACCCAAACATTTCCCTCCCATTTTCATTGAAAAAAATTCATTTTTAATGAAAAAAATTTGTAATTTCTGTGGCAGATTCTGCTTAGGAAGAATGAAAGATTTTTGTCTTTTGACTTTTTGATTTAACAATAAATTTAAATTATTTTCAGAGGGATTCCTTAAAGATTCCTCTTAAAATTCTCATTTTCACAGCAAATTTTCACTGGAAAAATTCAGATTTTTTCTTTAATTCTCAGGCAGCCCAACCCAAACATTTCTTTTCTATTTCCATTTTCACCTCCAGGTTTAATTAAAAATTTTAATTAAAAATTTCCATGGCAGATTCTGCTTAGGAAGAATGAAAGATTTTTGTCTTTTGACTTTTTAATTAAACAATAAATTTAAATTATTTTCAACAGAAAAACAGGAAAATTCCTCTTAAAAATTCTCATTTTCACAACAAATTGTAGCTGGAAAAATTCAGATTTTTTCTTTAATTCTCTGGCAGCCCAACCCAAACATTTCCCTCCCATTTTCATTGAAAAAAATTCATTTTCAATAAAAAAAATTTGCAATTTCCATGGCAAATTCTGCTTAGGAAGAATGAAAGATTTTTGTCTTTTAACTTTTGGATTCAACAAGAAATTTAAATTATTTTCAGAAGAAAAATAGGAAAATTCCTCTTAAAAATTCTCATTTTCACAGCAAATTTTCACTGGAAAAATTCAGATTTTTTCTTTTATTCTTTAATTGCTCCTCAAGCATTTCCCTCCCATTTTCATTGAAAAAAAATTCATTTTTAATGAAAAAAATTTGCAATTTCCATGGCAGATTCTGCTTAGAAAGAATGAAAGATTTTTGTCTTTTGACTCCTTGATTTACCAATAAATTTAAATTATTTTCAGAAGAAAAACAGGAAAAATCCTCTTAAAAATTCTCATTTTCACAGCAAATTTTAACTGGAAAAATTCAGATTTTTTCTTTAATTCTCAGGCAGCCCAACCCAAACATTTCTTTTCTATTTCCATTTTCACCTCCAGGTTTAATTAAAAATTTTAATTAAAAATTTCCATGGCAAATTCTGCTTAGAAAGAACAAAAGATTTTTGTCTTTTGACTTTTTGATTTAACAATAAATTTAAATTATTTTAAGGAGGAAAACAGGAAAATTCCTCTTAAAAATTCTCATTTTCACAGCAAATTTTCACTGGAAAAATTCAGATTTTTTCTCTAATTCTCAGGCAGCCCAACCCAAACATTTCCCTCCCATTTTCATTTTCACCTCCAGGTTTAATTAAAAATTTTAATTAAAAATTTCCATGGCAAATTCTGCTTAGGAAGAACAAAAGATTTTTGTCTTTTGACTTTTTAATTCAACAATAAATTTAAATTATTTTCAGGGGGAAAACAGGAAAATTCCTCTTAAAAATTCTCATTTTCACAGCAAATTTTAGCTGGAAAAAATTCAGAATTTTTGTTTTATTCTTTAACTCCTCCTCAAACATTTCCCTCCCATTTTCATTGAAAAAAAATTCATTTTCAATAAAAAAAATTTGCAATTTCCATGGCAGATTCTGCTTAGAAAGAATGAAAGATTTTTGTCTTTTGACTCTTTGATTTACCAATAAATTTAAATTATTTTCAGGGGGAAAACAGGAAAATTCCTCTTAAAATTCTCATTTTCACAGCAAATTTTCACTGGAAAAATTCAGATTTTTCTTTAATTCTCAGGCAGCCCAAGCCAAACATTTCTTTTCCATTTCCATTTTTAGGAACACAAATTTTACACTTACTCTCCTCGTCGATTTTCAGCTCCTCGTTGTTTTTGATTTTTTCTGCCATTTCCTTCTCATCAAAACCTTTGCTGGCCAAGAATTTGATTTTATATTCATCCCATGACACGTGACCTGCAATGAAATTTTTGATTAAAGAAATAATCTAAAAATAACTAAAAAAAAAATTAAAAATAACAAAAAAAAATTTAAAGTTTTCCTGATTAATTTTTGAGCTGTTTCAGCCATAAAAATGATGTGAAAAATCCAATTTATTTCATTTTTTTTTACATTTTTACAAAACAAAACCGCCTGTAACGAATCTTTAGGATTTTGATTTAAATTTTCTCTTGGAATTGAGTTAAAATTGGATTTTTGGAGGGGATAAAAGTGGATTTTTACCATCCCCATCAGGATCCACAGCTCGGAAATGAAGTTTGTTCTCCTCCACGGCCTCCTGGAAATGCTCGTCGGTTTTTTCCATGATCCAACGCTGCATCTCCTTGGCACTGATTTTTTTATCTTTATTTATATCCACCCTGGGCAGGAAAAAGAAATAAGAATTAAAATTAAGAGTTTAGGAGAAAAAAAATCTGGTTTTTTTTTAATTTAGAAGCTGTTTAAAAATAGGAGTTGAAAGAAATATTATTTAATTAAATAAATGAATAATATTTAGTTGATAAATAAGATTATTTGGTAATTTTTTTAAAAAATTAAATTAAATAAATAAATAATTTTAAATAAAAAAATTTAAATAAATTAAAAAATAAATTTTTTTGACTCTGAAATAAGTGGCAGCTCAGCCTTTATTTCAAAATTAAATTGAAATAATTGAATTTTGGAGGGAAAAATCTGGTTTATTTTTAATTTAGAAGCTGTTTATAAATAAATATTAAGTTGAAAGAAATATTATTTAATTAAATAAATTAATAATATTTATTTGATTAAATATTATTAATTAAAAATTAGTTGATAAATAAGATTATTTGGTAATTTTTTAAAAAATTAAAATAAATAAATAAATAATTTTAAATAAAAAATTTTAAATAAATAAATAATTAAAATAAATAATTTTTTTTTTTTGACTCTGAAATAAGTGGCAGCTCAGCCTTTATTTCAAAATTAAATTGAAATAATTGAATTTTGGAGGAAAAAATCTGGTTTTTTTTAATTTAGAAGCTGTTTATAAATATGAGTTGAAAGAAATATTATTTGTTTAATTAAATAAATTAATTTATAAATTACTAATATTTACTTAGTTTTATTTATTTAAATATGATTAATTAAAATTTAGTTGATAAATAAGATTATTTGGTTAAAAATATTTTTTGACTCTGTTTGAACCAAGTGGCAGCTCAGCTTTTATTTCAGAATTAAATGGAAATAATTGAATTTTGGAGGAAAAAATCTGGTTTATTTTTAATTTAGAAGCTGTTTATAAATATGAGTTGAAAGAAATATTATTTAATTAAATAAATGAATAATATTTATTTAATTAAATATTATTAATTAAAATTTAGTTGATAAATAAGATTATTTGCTAATTTTTTAAAAAATTAAAATAAATAAATAAATAATTTTAAATAGAAAATTTTAAATAAATAAATAATTAAAATAAATAAATAAATTTTTTTTGACTCTGAACCAAGTGGCAGCTCAGCTTTTATTTCAGAATTAAATTGAAATAATTGAATTTTGGAGGAAAAGATCTGGTTTTTTTTAATTTAGAAGCCATTTATAAAGATTTGTTTAAATAAATATTATTTATTTAATGAAATAAATTCATTTCAAATTCTATTTAAAGCACCTCAAACCCACTCTTTGTAATTCAGAATATCCCTAAAAATCAGATTTCATCTCCAATTTTATTTACAGCATCTCAAACCCCTCATTGTAATTCAAAATCTCCCTAAAAAATCAGATTTCATCTCCAATTCTATTTACAGCATCTCCAACCCCACTCTTGGTAATTAAAAATATCACAAAAAAAATCAGATTTCATTTGGTTACCATTTCCAATTCTATTTACAGCATCCCAAACCCCTCATTGTAATTCAAAATCTCCCTAAAAAATCAGATTTTATCTCCAATTCTATTTCCAGCACCTCCAATCCCAGTCTGTGTAATACAAAATCTCCCTAAAAATTCAGATTTTATCTCCAATTCTATTTAAAGCACCTTAAACTCACTCTTTGTAATTCAGAATCTCCCTAAAAAATCAGATTTGATCTCCAATTCTATTTCCAGCACCTCAAACCCACTCTTGGTACTTCAAACCATCACTAAAAAAATCAGATTAATTTGGTTACCATTTCAATTCTATTTACAGCATCTTCAAACTCACTCTTGGTAATTAAAAATCTCACCAAAAAAATCAGATTTCATCTCAAATTCTATTTAAAACACCTCAAACCCATTCTTGGTAATTAAAAATCTCCCTAAAAATTCAGATTTCATCCCCAATTCTATTTCCAGCACCTCAAACCCACTCTTGGTAATTCTAAATCTCACCAAAAAAATCAGATTTCATCTCCAATTCTATTTCCAGCACCTCCAATCCCAGTCTGTGTAATACAAAATCTCCCTAAAAAATCAGATTTTATCTCCAATTTTATTTCCAGCACCTCAAACTCACTCTTGGTAATTAAAAATCTCACTACAAAAATCAGATTTCATCTCAAATTCTATTTCAGCATCTTCAACCCAGTCTTGGTAATTCAAAATCTCACTAAAAATTCAGATTTCATCTCCAATTCTATTTCCAGCACCTCAAACCCACTCTTGGTACTTCAAACCATCACTAAAAAAATCAGATTAATTTGGTTACCATTTCAATTCTATTTCAGCATCTTCAAACTCACTCTTGGTAATTAAAAATCTCACCAAAAAAATCAGATTTCATCTCCAATTCTATTTCCAGCACCTCCAATCCCAGTCTGTGTAATACAAAATCTCCCAAAAAATTCAGATTTCATCTCCAATTCTATTTAAAGCACCCCCAGCCCACTCTTGGTAATACAAAATCTCCCTAAAAATTCAGATTTCATCTCCAATTCTATTTCCAGCACCCCCAGCCCACTCTCAATTAAAAAACCCAAACCAAACCCCAAAAAAAGAGAATTAAAAAGGCCCAGCTGGGCTGTGCCCTTTGTTATCTGCTGCCATCTCTGAGTTGTTATGATTGAAACTCGAATTATTCGAGATTTGATTTGTCTCAAAATGTCAGCATGAAAAAAAAAAAACCCCAAAAATGCAGATTTAGGGAATTTAAAATGTCACATTTTGCACCTGGAGATGTTCAGGGCATGGAGAGGGAACAAGTTCAGGATGAAAAATCAGATTTTAAATCAAATTTTGATTTTAAAAAATCAAATTTTGATTTAATAAATCAAATTTTGATTTAAAAAAATCAAATTTTGATTTTAAAAAATCAAATTTTGATTTAAAAAATTCAAATTTTGATTTTAAAAAATCAAATTTTGATTTAAAAAATCAAATTTTGGGGTTTTTTTCCCTGTCAAAATTTCTCTTTCCAATTGTTTTTCACCTCAATTATATTAAAATTAGGAGGAAAAAAAAGGAGGAAAAATGAATTTATTGCTGATTTAAAGCATGGAAGCACCAAGTGGGGATTTTGTAGGAAAATTGGATTTTTTTGATGGGTAATAAACAAATCTCAGCTCAGTTTCTCTACTAAAAACCACAAAAATTCTGATTTTTGGGGTTTCCTTCCCTTTTAAATCAAAGTTTAAAAATCCCTAAATCCCAAAAAATTCCAATTTTTGATGGAAATTATTTCAGGACTGGATTCTGTTTAATCCAAATCAAGATTTCAGGAATAATAATAATTAAAAAATTATAATATAAATCATAAGAACTATAAAATTGATATAAAAATTATAATTATAATAAAATAATAATCAGGAATTCTTTTCATCCCAATTTTCCTATGAAAATCCTGATTTGGGGAAGCTTTTCCAACTTTATTATCAGGAATTCTGTTAAATAATAATTAATAAATGTTTGGAATTTGATTTATTTGTGATTTTTTATGAAGATTTCAAAACCCATTCTGTGTTTGTCTTCCAAGGAAATTTGATTTTTTTGTGATTTATTTGATTTATTTGTGATTTATTTCATTTATTTGTGATTTTTTAATGCAGATTTCAAAACCCATTCTGTGTTTGTCTTCCAAGGAAATTTGATTTTTTTGTGATTTATTTGATTTATTTGGGATTTATTTGTGATTTATTTGTGATTTTTTATTTATTTGTGAATTATTTCATTTATTTGTGATTTATTTCATTTATTTGTGATTTATTTGTGATTTATTTGATTTATTTGGGATTTATTTGATTTATTTGTGAATTATTTCATTTATTTGTGATTTATTTCATTTATTTGTGATTTTTTATGGAGATTTCAAAACCCATTCTGTGTTTGTCTTCCAAGGAAATTTGATTTTTTTGTGATTTATTTGGGATTTATTTGTGATTTATTTGTGATTTTTTTTGATTTATTTGTGAATTATTTCATTTATTTGTGAATTATTTCATTTATTTGTGATTTATTTGATTTATTTGGGATTTATTTGATTTATTTGGGATTTATCTGATTTATTTGTGATTTATTTGATTTATTTGTGATTTATTTGATTTATTTGCGATTTATTTGTGATTTTTTAATGCAGATTTCAAAACACATTTTGTGTTTGTCCTCCCAGAAAATTTGATTTATTTGCGATTTATTTGATTTATTTGCAATTTATTTGTGATTTTTTTAATGCAGATTTCAAAACCCATTCTGTGTTTGTCCTCCAAGGAAATTTGATTTATTTGCAATTTATTTGATTTATTTGTGAATTATTTCATTTATTTGTGATTTATTTGATTTATTTGATTTATTTGTGATTTTCTAATGCAGATTTCAAAACCCATTCTGTGTTTGCCCTCCAAGGAAATTTGATTTATTTGCAATTTATTTGATTTATTTGTGAATTATTTCATTTATTTGTAATTTATTTGATTTATTTGCGATTTATTTGTGATTTTTTAATGCAGATTTCAAAACCCATTCTGTGTTTGTCCTCCCAGAAAATTCGATTTATTTATGATTTACTTTATTTAATTATTTTAATTAATAAATTATTATTAATTATTTTATTAATAAATTATTATATCTATTTATTACTGGAAAGTTTGCACCAAATGAAGTTTCAAAACTTTTTTTATTTATCCCCCTTGTGGTATTAATTGGAGCTGTTTTAATTAAAAAATGCAACTAAAGCCAACTCTGCCACCTGGTGCCTGAAAGTGCTGAAACAAAGCCAAAAAAAATAAAAAGAAATAAAATTTATTAAAAGAAAAACACTTGAATTTCTCCAAATAAAACGAATTAATTTTTACACCAAGTAAAGAAATTAATTAACTTTAAAAAAAGCCATAAAAGGAAAAATTTCTCTTTTTATTTTCATGTTTTATTCTCTTTTCTTGCCCTGAATTCTGTGGAATTGTTCTGGAGCTGTGCTGGGATTCCTGAATTCTGGAATGTGCAATTATCCCCAAATTTTTATATTTTTTTATATTTTTTATTCATTTGAAATGCTCCAGTTTTAACCACTGGAAATTTTGGGAGCAGAAATTCCCAAATTTTGAAACATCAAAATTCCCCTTTTTTTTCCCCCATTTTCCTCACTTGTTAAAAATCAACATCAGCTTCTCAATTTTGAACAGATGAATTAAAATTCCCAATTTTGAAATATTAATTATAATTCCTAAATTTTGGAAATATGAATTAAAATGGCCAAGTTTGAAAGATCAAAATTCTTAATTTTGAAATATTAATTAAAATTCCCAACTTTGAAACATTAAAAATCCCAATTTTGAAACATTGAAATTCCTAAATTTTGAAATATTAATTAAAATTCCCAAATTTTGAAGTATTAATTAAATTTCCCAAATTTTGAAACATTAGAATTCCCAAATTTTGAAATATTAAATTTACATTTCAGAAACATTAAAAATTCCAATTTTGAAACATTTAAAATTCCAATTTTGAAACATTTAAAATCCAATTCTGAAACCTTAAAAAATCCAATTTTGAAACACTAAAATTCCATTTTTGAAACACTAAAATTTCCAATGTTGAAACATTAAAATTCCAGTTTTGAAACACTAAAATTCCAATTTTGAAACACCAAAATTTCCAATTTTGAAACACCAAAATTCCAATTTCAAAACACCAAAATTCCAATTTCAAAACACCAAAATTCCCAATCTGAAAACATCAAAATTCCCAATTTTGAAACACTAAAATTTCCCGATTTTGAAACACTAAAATTTCCAATTTTGAAACACTAAAATTTCCAATTTTGAAACACTAAAATTTCCAATTTTGAAACACTAAAATTTCCAATTTCGAAACACTAAAATTCCCAATTTTGAAACACCAAAATTTCCAATCTGAAAACATTAAAATTCCAATTTCGAAACACTAAAATTCCAATTTTAAAACACTAAAAATTCCAATTTTGAAACACCAAAAATTCCAATTTTGAAACACCAAAATTCCCAATTTCGAAACACCAAAATTTCCAATGCTGCAACACCAAAATTCCAATTTTGAAACACTAAAAATTCCAATTTTGAAACACCAAAATTTCCAATTTTGAAACACTAAAATTTCCAATGTTGCAACACCAAAATTCCAATTTTAAAACACTAAAAATTCCAATTTCGAAACACCAAAATTCCCAATATGAAAACATCAAAATTCCCAATTTTGAAACACTAAAAATTCCAATTTTGAAACACTAAAATTCCAATTTTGAAGCACTAAAATTCCAATTTCGAAACACTAAAATTCCAATTTTCAAACACTAAAATTTCCAATGTTGCAACACCAAAATTCCAATTTCGAAACACCAAAATTTCCAATTTTGAAACACTAAAATTCCGATTTCGAAACACCAAAATTCCCAATCTGAAAACATCAAAATTCCAATTGCGAAACACCAAAATTCCCAATCTGAAAACATCAAAATTCCCAATTTTGAAACACTAAAAATTCCAATTTTAGAACACTAAAATTCCAATTTTGAAACACTAAATTTCCAATTTTGAAACACCAAAAGTTCCAATTTCGAAACACTAAAATTTCCAATGTTGCAACACCAAAATTCCAATTTTAAAACACTAAAATTTCCAATTTCGAAACACCAAAATTCCCAATCTGAAAACACCAAAATTCCCAATCTGAAAACATCAAAATTCCCAATTTTGAAACACTAAAAATTCCAATTTTGAAACACCAAAATTCCCAATTTTGAACCATCAAAATTCCCAATCTGAAAACACTAAAATTTCCAATTTTGAAACACTAAAAATTCCAATTTCGAAACACTAAAAATTCCAATTTTAAAACACTAAAATTTCCAATTTCGAAACACTAAAATTTCCAATGTTGCAACACCAAAATTCCAATTTTAAAACACTAAAATTCCCAATCTGAAAACATCAAAATTCTCAATTTTGAAACACTAAAAATTCCAATTTTGAAACATTAAAATTCCAATTTTGAAACACCAAAATTCCCAATCTGAAAACATCAAAATTCCCAATTTTAGAACACTAAAATTCCAATTTTGAAACACTAAATTTCCAATTTTAAAACACTAAAATTTCCAATTTCGAAACACTAAAATTTCCAATGTTGCAACACCAAAATTCCAATTTTAAAACACTAAAATTCCCAATCTGAAAACATCAAAATTCTCAATTTTGAAACACTAAAAATTCCAATTTTGAAACATTAAAATTCCAATTTTGAAACACCAAAATTCCCAATCTGAAAACATCAAAATTCCCAATTTTAGAACACTAAAATTCCAATTTTGAAACACTAAATTTCCAATTTTAAAACACTAAAATTTCCAATTTCGAAACACTAAAATTTCCAATGTTGCAACACCAAAATTCCAATTTTAAAACACTAAAAATTCCCAATCTGAAAACATCAAAATTCTCAATTTTGAAACACTAAAAATTCCAATTTTGAAACACCAAAATTCCAATTTCAAAACACCAAAATTCCCAATCTGAAAACATCAAAATTCCCAATTTTGAAACACTAAAAATTCCAATTTTGAAACACTAAAATTTCCAATTTTGAAACACTAAAATTTCCAATTTTGAAGCACTAAAATTTCCAATTTTGAAGCACTAAAATTTCCAATTTTGAAACACTAAAAATTCCAATTTCGAAACACTAAAATTTCCAATTTCAAAACATTAAAATTCCAATTTTGAAACACTAAAATTCCAATTTCGAAACACCAAAATTTCCAATTTCGAAACACCAAAATTCCAATTTCAAAACACCAAAATTCCCAATCTGAAAACATCAAAATTCCCAATTTTAAAACACTAAAAATTCCAATTTCGAAACACTAAAATTTCCAATTTCAAAACACTACAAATTCCCAATTTTGAAACACTAAAATTTCCAATGCTGCAACACCAAAAATTCCAATTTCGAAACACCAAAATTTCCAATTTCGAAACACCAAAAATTCCAATTTTGAAACACTAAAAATTCCAATTTTGAAACATCAAAATTTCCAATTTTGAAACACTAAAATTTCCAATTTTGAAACACCAAAATTCCAATTTTGAAACACTAAAAATTCCAATTTTGAAACACCAAAATTTCCAATGTTGCAACACCAAAATTACAATTTTAAAACACTAAAAATTCCAATTTTGAAACACTAAAATTTCCAATTTCAAAACACTAAAAATTCCAATTTTGAAACACCAAAATTTCCAATTTCGAAGCACTAAAATTTCCAATTTTGAAACACTAAAATTTCCAATTTTGAAACACTAAAATTTCCAATGTTGCAACACCAAAATTCCAATTTTGAAACACTAAAAATTCCAATTTTGAAACACCAAAATTTCCAATTTTAAAACACTAAAATTTCCAATGTTGCAACACCAAAATTCCAATTTTAAAACACTAAAAATTCCAATTTCGAAACACCAAAATTCCCAATATGAAAACATCAAAATTCCCAATTTTGAAACACTAAAATTCCAATTTCGAAACACTAAAATTCCAATTTTCAAACACTAAAATTTCCAATGTTGCAACACCAAAATTCCAATTTCGAAACACCAAAATTTCCAATTTTGAAACACTAAAATTCCGATTTCGAAACACCAAAATTCCCAATCTGAAAACATCAAAATTCCCAATTTTGAAACACTAAAAATTGCAATTTTAGAACACTAAAATTCCAATTTTGAAACACTAAATTTCCAATTTTAAAACACTAAAATTTCCAATTTCGAAACACTAAAATTTCCAATGCTGCAACACCAAAATTCCAATTTTAAAACACCAAAATTCCCAATTTCGAAACACTAAAATTTCCAATGTTGCAACACCAAAATTCCAATTTCGAAACACCAAAATTTCCAATCTCGAAACACCAAAATTTCCAATGTTGCAACACCAAAATTCCAATTTTAAAACACTAAAATTTCCAATGTTGCAACACCAAAATTCCAATTTTAAAACACTAAAATTTCCAATGCTGCAACACCAAAATTCCAATTTTAAAACACCAAAATTCCCAATTTCGAAACACTAAAATTTCCAATGCTGCAACACCAAAATTCCAATTTTAAAACACCAAAATTCCCAATTTCGAAACACTAAAATTTCCAATGCTGCAACACCAAAATTCCAATTTTAAAACACTAAAAATTCCAATTTCGAAACACCAAAATTCCCAGTCTGAAAACATCAAAATTCCCAATTTTGAAACACCAAAAATTCCAATTTTAAAACACTAAAATTTCCAATTTCGAAACAGTAAAATTTCCAATTTTGAAACACCAAAATTCCCAATTTCGAAACACTAAAATTTCCAATGCTGCAACACCAAAATTCCAATTTTAAAACACCAAAATTCCCAATTTCGAAACACCAAAATTTCCAATGCTGCAACACCAAAATTCCAATTTTGAAACACTAAAAATTCCAGTTTCGAAACACCAAAATTTCCAATGTTGCAACACCAAAATTCCAATTTTAAAACACTAAAATTTCCAATTTCGAAACACTAAAATTTCCAATGCTGCAACACCAAAATTCCAATTTTAAAACACTAAAATTTCCAATTTCGAAACACCAAAATTCCCAATCTGAAAACATCAAAATTCCCAATTTTGAAACACCAAAATTCCAATTTCGAAACACTAAAATTTCCAATGCTGCAACACCAAAATTCCAATTTTAAAACACCAAAATTTCCAATTTCGAAACACCAAAATTTCCAATGCTGCAACACCAAAATTCCCACTTTGGAAACACCAAAATCCCAATTTTCCCCCACTTTCCCAAGACTCACTTGTTAAAAATGACCGTCAGCTTCCTCCTGTTCCTGCGGGGCTCGGAGTCCTCCTCGAACTCGTCCCTGGCCTTGCCCAGGAAGAGCTCCTGGTGGAACTCCTTGTTCAGGTGCCCGTCCCGTTCCAGTTTGACGCCGTTCAGGTGATCGGGGGGCAGGATCTCGTTCTCGTCCCGGCCGTCCCTGAGCACGGAGCTGTTGGCGGGCCGGGCGTACACGTCCATCAGGAGGAAGATGAGCAGCAGGGATAAATAAAGGGAGCCCAGACTGCAGAGGAATGCTTGTCTGGACATCATTTTGGTTTCCTTTTTTTGTTTATTTGTTTGCCTTTTTTGTTGTGGTTATTGGCTGCTGGAATGGCTGTGGATGGAATGATATGGAAGGAAAAAAGGAGAAAATACAAATTAAAGTCTGAGGCAAGAGGTCATCAATGAACACCTAAAAATTTTTAAAATAACCCATAAACAAGATCAATATTTTATTTGTATGTATATGTTCTGTATATACATAAACATGTATATACACAGACTCTGAGGCAAGAGGTCATCAATGAACATCTAAAAACTTTTAAATAACCCATAAACAAGATCAATATTTTATTTGTATGTATATAAATAGACTCTGAAGCAGGAGGTCATTAATGAACACCTAAAAATTATTAAAATAACCCATAAACAAGATCAATATTTTATCTATATGGATATGTTACGTATATACATATGGTTATATACATAAACATGTATATACACAGACTCTGAAGCAAGAGATCATCAATGAACATCCAAAACTTTTAAATAACCCATAAACAAGATCAATATTTTATTTGTATGTATATGTTCTGTATATACATAAACATGTATATACACAGACTCTGAAGCAAGAGATCATCAATGAACATCCAAAACTTTTAAATAACCCATAAACAAGATCAATATTTTATTTGTATGTATATGTTATGTATATACATAAACATGTATATACACAGACTCTGAGGCAAGAGATCATCAATGAACATCCAAAACTTTTAAATAACCCATAAACAAGATCAATATTTTATTTATATGTATATAAATAGACTCTGAAGCAGGAGGTCATTAATGAACACCTAAATTTTTTTTAAATAACCCATAAAGAAGATCAATATTTTATTTATATGTATATGTTCTGTATATACATGTTTATATACAGAAATAGGTGTTTGTTATGTATATTCGTATGTTTATATACATAAACGTATATATATATAAACTCTGAAGGAAGAAGTCACTAATGAAGGTCTAAAAATGTTATAAATAACCCATAAACAAGATCAATGATTTATTTATATCCATATGTTCTGTATGTGTAGATGTTATATATATATGTGTTTATATACATAAACAGATGTATATACACAGACTCTGAAGCAAGAGATCATTAATGAATATCTAATTTTTTAAATAACCTATCAACAAGATCAATGATTTATTTATATACAAATAAACATATGCATATATCTAAAAATTTTTAAAATAACCCATGAACAAGATCAATACTTTATTTATGTGTATATGTTCTGTATGTGTATATGTTTATATACATAAATGTGTATATACATAAACTCTGAAGCAAGAAGTCATTAATGAAGGTCTAAAAATGTTATAAATAACCCATAAACAAGATCAAAGATTTATTTATATCCATATGTTCTGTATGTGTAGATGTTATATATATATGTGTTTATATACATAAACAGATGTATATACACAGACTCTGAAGCAGGAGATCATTAATGAACATCCAAAAATTTTTAAATAACCTATAAATAAAATCAATTGTTTATTTACAAATCATATGTATATACATCAACTCTGAAGCAAGAGATCATTAATGAATGACTAAAAATTAAAATATGCACAAGATCAATGATTTATTTATATCCATATAAACATATGGATATACATAAACTCTGAAGCAAGAAGTTATTAATGAAGGCCTAAAATTTTAAAATAACCTATAAAAAAGATCAATGATTTATTTATATACATATAAACATATGCATATATATATATAAACTCTGAAGCAAAAGGTCATTAATAAAGGGCTAAATTTTTTTAAAATAACCTGTAAATAAGATCAATGATTTATTTACAAATCATATGTATATACATCAACTCTGAAGCAAGAAGTTATTAATAAAGGTCTAAAAATTTTAAAAATAACCTATAAACAAGATCAATTATTTTTATATATATAAAAACAAATATGTGTCTATGTTTATATATATTTATAAACATATATATCAACTCTGAAGCAAGAGGTCATTAATGAAAGTCTAAAAATTTTTAAAATAACCTATAAATAAGATCAATGATTTACTTAAATACACATAAATATTTGTATACACATCAACTCTGAAGCAAGAGGTCATTAATGAAGGCCTAAAAATTGAAATAACCTAAAACCAGCATCAATGATTTATTTATATACATATAAACTTATGTTGTATATAAACTCTAAAGCAAGAGGCCATTAATGAACATCTAAAAATTAAAATAACCTATACACAATAGAAATTATTTATTTATATACATATAAACATATGTGTATATATATATAAACTCTGAAGCAGGAGATCATTAATGAAGGCCTAAAAATTGAAATAACCTATACACAAGATTAATACTTTATATACATATAAATACATCTATATATACACATACCTTTTATATATGTATTTATAAGTATATAAAATATATATGTGTACATATTTTAAGCATGTATATACAAGTATAAAAAACCTACACACACGAATAAATTCAGAGGAGCCTACACAAAAATAGAGTTTTTGATGTCAGACATTTAAAAAGCCTGTTAAATAATAAATATATGGAATTAACGCATTAGTTTTCAGTCTGCAGAGGACTCGGGAAGGGAATATCCCTGAAAATGGAGAAAAAGGCACAGGAGTATCCCAACAAAAATATAAAGGCGTTTTTAGAGAGGAATGATTGAGGGAAATCCGGACAGGTCCGAGCTGGAAACACCCAGGAAACAGCGCCGGGGAGGAGCTGTCACCCAGCCAGAAAATCACAATATCCTGCCTTGGAAGTGACCCACAGGGATCATCCCGCCCAATTCCAGGAGAAATTAAAAAAAAAATCACAAATCCAACCGAGAGCGCGTGAATGAACCCAAACCCCTCCGAGCCCCCCGCCATCCCCGCGGGGCTGCGGGAGGAGCCGCCCGCACTCACCGAGAGCCGGGAGGGAGGGAGGGAACGCTGCCCCGAGCGCCGTGACGGCCGCGGGGAGGCTCAGCCCGGGCCCGGCCGCCCCTGAGCACCCGCGGCCCCTCACGGCCCCTGACGGAGCCCGGCGCTGCCAGGGCGGAGAGAGGTGGGGAGGAGACGGAAGTTTTGTCACTGCGCCGCGCGGCGGGAGAGCGCGGCCGCCATCTTAGGTGAGGGAAGCCGCCATCTTGAGTGAGGGCAGCATCCAGCTTGAGTGCGTGCAGCCGCCATCTTAGGTGAGGCAGCCGCCATCTTAGGTGAGGGCAGTCGCCATTTCCGGCAGGGAGAGGGCAAAGGGGCGTTTTCCTCGCGTTCCCGTCGTTGTCTCGGTTATTAACACTGGGATCTCTTCCTGCTTCTCGGCTGCGTGTGCGTAGCTGTTTTCATTGAATCGTGGAATGGTTTGGGTTGGAAGGGAGCTTAAATAGCATCTAATGCCAACCCTTGTCATGGACAGAGAAGCCAGGACTGCCCCATCCCTGGAATTGTCCAAGGCCAGGTTGGAAATTGAGGCTTGGAGCAAACTGTGATAGTGGAAGGTGTCCCTGCCCATGGCCGGGGGTGGCACCGGATGGGCTTTGAGGTCCGTCCCAACCTTTTCCCGTTCCGTGAGTCCATGAGGAAGTCACGGCCACGGCACAGCGCCCAAACCCAAGATGGCTCTTCTGGGCCTCACCTGCCCTACACCGAGATGGCGGCCGCCGCGTCAGGCACTGCGGGCTCCGCCTCTCCTCCCGCCCCTTCCCCCGGTGCGGGAACCGCCGGAACCGCGGTAGGAGCCGGGACGGAACCGCCGCTTCCCTGAGGAGAAGGCGGAAAGCGCGGGAGAGCCATGAAACCACCCCAGGGTGACAGCGACGCTCGGTGAGCGCTCCCACAGGAAGCTTGTCCCCTCCCGCTGGCCGTACCGCCATTCCCGCCTAAACGCGGTGGGCGCGGCCGTGAGGGGCCCCGCGGCCATGAAGGCGCTGCGGCGGCTGAGCCGGCACCGCACCGCGCTGGGGCTGGGCGGGCTCTCCCTCTGCGCCGCCGTCCTGCTCTACCTCGCCAAGTGCACCTCCGAGGGGCTGCGCCCGCTGCCCGCGCCCCCCGCGCTCCCGCACAGCCAACCCGGCCGGGGGGCCCGCGCCGCTCCCCCGCCCGCCCCTGAGGGCAGCGCCTTCTTGGCCGTGGTGGTGATGAGCGGCCCCAAGTACAGCGAGCGGCGCAGCATCATCCGCAGCACCTGGATGGCGGCGGCGAGGCAGGCACCTCACGGCCACGTCTGGAGCCGCTTCGTGGTGGGCACGGCGGGGCTGGGCGCCGAGGAGCTGCGGAGCCTGGAGCTGGAGCACAGCCACCACCGGGACCTGCTGCTGCTGCCGGAGCTGCGAGACTCCTACGAGAACCTCACGGCCAAGGTGCTGGCCACCTACGTGTGGCTGGATACGCACTTGGACTTCCAGTTCGCCCTCAAGGCTGACGACGACACCTTCGTGCGCTTGGATGTGCTGGTGGAGGAGCTGAGGGCCAAGGAACCGCGGCGCCTCTACTGGGGCTTCTTCTCGGGCCGCGGGCGGGTGAAATCCGGCGGGAAGTGGAAGGAGAGCGCCTGGCTGCTGTGTGATTATTACCTGCCTTACGCGCTGGGCGGCGGCTACGTGATCTCCTCCGATTTGGTGCGGTACCTGCGCCTCAGCAGGGACTACCTGAACCTGTGGCAGAGCGAGGACGTGTCCCTGGGCGTGTGGCTGGCGCCCATCGACGTGAAGAGAGTGCACGACCCCCGCTTCGACACCGAGTACAAATCGCGCGGCTGCAACAACAAATACATCGTCACTCACAAGCAGAGCATCGAGGACATGCTGGAGAAGCACCAGACGCTGGCCAAGGAAGGGAAACTGTGCAAGGAGGAGGTTAAACTCAGGCTTTCCTACATGTACGACTGGGCTGTGCCTCCCTCTCAGTGCTGCCAGAGGAAGGATGGCATCCCCTGAAAAGCTTCGGGGTGATGGACTCTGGTTGTTGTTACACGGGGAGAATCCCATTAACCGTGGGGGTTAATTACTCTTAAGAAAAAAAAAAGAATTTGCACGATTTATTCTGCCACCCCGGGACTCCCCGTGGTATGGTTCGAGATGCTTAAAAAAATAATAATAATAAAACAGGTGACAGAAAGCACAGGAAAAGGTCAAATGCCAGCATTGAAGGCAAATAAAAGGTGACAAAACACAGAGAGTAGGGGAAAAAAAAAAATCAGGGGGAGAGAACTGGAATGAAAAGCTTGAATGGATTCTGAGGTTTATTTACTCAAGGTCACGCTGAGTTTTGATGCTGATAAGACTGAAATGAGGCTGCTGTTTATTCCTTGGCACGGAGGGGAGAGCCCAAACTGGGAACAGATTATTCCTGAGGGAACAGATTAATGCCACAGGCAGGAAAAAAGGGCTCAGCTTTGGCTGGGATAGCTGCAGGGCAGAGAATGGAATGATTCAAAATCGATTCATTTGTCTCTTTGTGCTGTTTGAAAGGCAATGTACATAAATCACCTGGCAGCTCCTGAGGGAGGTGGCTGAGTTTGGGCAGAACTGGAATTCCTTCTTATTTTAGGAATTTTTTTTTGGCTTTGCAAAGCCTCCAGGTGTCGTTTTGAGCTCATTTCCTTCCCAACACTCCAGAACTCCCTGGCTGCTCCAAAACATTCAAATTTATTTTTAATACAAACAAGCAGGAATTGATCCATGGGAGTTCAAAAAACATTTGCCCAAAGGTGAGGATTTAAGGTAGGAAAGTGAATTTTGTGTAATCAAGAGTAAAAAGTTCCCCTCACCCCAAAAATTCAACTTTGAGAACTTTATTTCTCCTTTCAGCACATGAAAAAATCACATTTAGGTGCTCAAAGCTGGGGGAATTCCCTCCTTCTCTCCAACAATTCCTTGCAGAGGAACTAAAATGGAATTAATGATCAGTGACACGTCCACAAATGGGATTTTCCCTCAGTCCTGGCTACACCAAAATAATCAGGACTCAGACATGAATTATTTATCTCCAAACCTGGAATTCCAACATTTTTCAGTGGCAGCTGCTCCAAAATCCTCCCAGTCCCCTGTGCCAGCTGCAGCTCCTGCAGTTTTTGCCTTTATAAATGGAAAATTTCATGTTTTCAGTGTCTTTTTTGTGATTTTTTGTTTGTTTTGGTGTTTGTTGCACTCAGCACTTTCATTCCCATTCCATTCCCTCCTTCCCAACTCTGGCTGGAAGAGACAAAAAAAGAAAAAAAGCAAAGAAAAATTGAAAATTAACAAAAAGTGCCAATTTCTTTTTGCTTCTTATCAAAATTAGGAATTTTAGGAATTAGGAATACCAAAGGGATCAATTATAGGGGTTTTTTTTGTTTTCTTTTTTAAATTAATTAATTATTGAAGATTAAAAATCTTCAGATTTTTTTTTATTTTGAAAATGTCAAGGCTTTTTTTCCTAAAACAAAACTAAGATCCTGCAAAAACTCAATTATTTCAGCATGTGCAGCTCAATTATTATTATAATAATTACAATTATTATTATAATGCATGCTTAGGGATTACCAGGGATTATTTTTTTCCCAAAATACCCAATTCCAAACCAGGAATTTTCCAAGATGACAGCAAATTCCAGTTTTTTAAGCATCCATTTACCATCTGAGGTTCATTAATGTTGTCTGTATCGTGATAAATTACCTGTAATGTGAATATTTATTTATAATTATATTTATTTATAATTCTTGCCAGTGTATTCTCTTTATTTTCCCAGGAAAACTACAAATAAATCCATTTATTCCCACAATAACATCCATTTTCCCATTATTTTATCCACCTTTACCCTTTTTTTCCCAGGAAAATTGCAAATAAATCAATTTATTCCCATCATAACTTCCATTTTCTCATTATTTTATCCCACTCAGCCTTTTTTCCCAGGAAAATTCCAAAGAAATCCATTTAACCCCATCAAAACATCAATTTTTCCATTATTTTATCCACCTTTCTCCTTTATTTTCCCTGGAAAATTCCACCTGGGAAGCAAAATCAGGTGAGGATGAGGCCAAATTATTTTAAAGGGAATTTTTTCCCCTCAGATTTCCTCGGAATCTTTAATCCCCAGCATTTCAATATTTTTAAAATCCATTTTCCTCCAAATTTCAAACATTCCACACTCACACAAAGAACTCAAACTTCCCTCAAAAATTAAAAAAAATCCAAATTTTTTCCAGAAATAATTCAGAATAATTTTGGGATTTTGCTGTTGAAGCAACGGGATCCTTTTGGAATTTATTCCCAAATTTTCCTGCACGTCCCAGGCAGTCGCTAGATGTCACTCCAAGCCTTTGGAAGTGTGAATTCCTTAAAAAAAAAAGGAATTTTAACTGTTCAAAACCAGATCTTTATGATTAAAATCAGGTGGTGGTCACTGATTTTAATATAAAATAATTGGGGAAAAAAAGGAAAGGAGTTTTCCAGTTAAAATACGGAATTATGAGGGAATTATTGATATTTTTCCATGGAATCAATGGAAAATTAATGTGGAAACCTTAAGAGGAATCTTTGTAGAAGCCCAAAAAAAGCCCTCAAAATACAGGGAAAAAATAATAAAATTAATAAAATTTAATTAAAATAATTCAAAGCATTCTAAGATTTATTTATGGACCAACTCAACCCGAAATCCCAGTCCCTGTGTCCCCTTTTAATCGAGAATTTTTGGGGTTTCCTCAGCTGAAAATTCCATGGATTTGAGCTGGGAAATTTCATTTTCCAAAGGGAAACCATTCCCTGGAATTCCCAAAAGATTTTAATTCCATGTGGGACCCCTGCTCCAATTTTTGGGATGATTAAAAACTGAGAAGGAATGAAAAAATTCCTATTAAAAATCATTCACACTCCAGCTGCTTCCCAGGGGACTTTTTTTCTGGGATTGGGAACTAATTCCTGTTTATTTTCAACGGGAAGATTCACCTGGATCAGGTGCTGGAATTTAGGGGGAAATTAGAATTTTGTTATGTTTGAGGAACATCTCCTCATGGAAAACGTGGGAAAATGTGGAAAAAACACAGAAAAATGTGGAAAAAACACAGAAAAATGTGGAAAAATCTGGACACTGACCCAAAATTTGAGGAAAACTCAGAAATCCACGACCCCACAGATCCAAAGAGCTCTGGAGATGCCAAGGCCACCACCAGGATGTCCCCAAAAAGTTGGGAATGAGGCTGAAGAACCTCTAATCATGGAAAACATGGAGAGAATGAGGAAAAATCAGAATTTTGACCTAAATTTTGAGGAAAACTCAGAAATCCACAATCCCACAGATCCAAAGAGCTCTGGAGATGCCAAGGCCATCACCAGGATGTCCCCAAAAAGTTGGGAATGAGGCTGAAGAACCTCTAATCATGGAAAACGGGAAAAAATGAGGAAGAATGTGGACACTGACCCAAATTTTGAGGAAAACTCAGAAATCCATGATCCCACAGATCCAAAGAGCTCTGGAGGTGCCAAGGAATGTCCAGGAAGTTTGGAATAAAGCTGAAGAACTTCTAATCATGGAAAACATGGAGAGAATGAGGAAAAATCAGAATTTTTGACCTAAATTTTGAGGAAAACTCAGAAATCCACAATCCCACAGATCCAAAGAGCTCTGGAGGTGCCAAGGAATGTCCAGGAAGTTTGGAATAAAGCTGAAGAACTTCTAATCATGGAAAACGGGGAAAATGAGGAAAAATGTGGACACGGAATGAAATTTTGAGGAAACTCAGAAATCCACGACCCCACAGATCCAAAGAGCTCTGGAGATGCCAAGGCCACGCCCAGGATGTCCCAAAAAAGTTGGGAATGAGGCTGAAGAACCTCTAATCATGGAAAACATGGAGAAAATGAGGAAAAATGTGGACACTGACCCAAATTTTGAGGAAAACTCAGAAATCCATGATCCCACAGATCCAAAGAGTTCTGGAGGTGCCAAGGCCACCACCAGGATGTCCCCAAAAAGTTGGGAATGAGGCTGAAGAACCTCTAATCATGGAAAACATGGAGAAAATGAGGAAAAATCAGAAATTTTGACCTAAATTTTGAGGAAAACTCAGAAATCCACAATCCCACAGATCCAAAAAGCTCTGGAGGTGGCAAGGCCACCACCAGGATGTCCCCAAAAAGTTGGGAATGAGGCTGAAGAACCCCTAATCATGGAAAACATGGAGAAAATGAGGAAAAATGTGGACACTGACCCAAATTTTGAGGAAAACTCAGAAATCCATGATCCCACAGATCCAAAGAGCTCTGGAGGTGCCAAGGAATGTCCAGGAAGTTTGGAATAAAGCTGAAGAACTTCTAATCATGGAAAACATGGAGAAAATGAGGAAAAATCAGAAATTTTGACCTAAATTTTGAGGAAAACTCAGAAATCCACAATCCCACAGATCCAAAGAGCTCTGGAGGTGCCAAGGAATATCCAGGAAGTTGGGGATAAAGCTGAAGAACTTCTAATCGTGGAAAACGGGGAAAATGAGGAAAAATGTGGACACGGAACGAAATTTTGAGGAAACTCAGAAATCCATGAGCCCACAGATCCAAAGAGCTCTGGAGATTCCAAGGCCACGCCCAGGATGTCCCAAAAAAGTTGGGAATGAGGCTGAAGAACCTCTAATCATGGAAAACATGGAGAAAATGAGGAAAAATGTGGACACTGACCCAAATTTTGAGGAAAACTCAGAAATCCATGATCCCACAGATCCAAAGAGTTCTGGAGGTGCCAAGGAATATCCAGGAAGTTTGGGATAAAGCTGAAGAACCTCTAATCATGGAAAACATGGAGAAAATGAGGAAAAATCAGAAATTTTGACCTAAATTTTGAGGAAAACTCAGAAATCCACAATCCCACAGATCCAAAGAGCTCTGGAGGTGGCAAGGCCACCACCAGGATGTCCCCAAAAAGTTGGGAATGAGGCTGAAGAACCCCTAATCATGGAAAACATGGAGAAAATGAGGAAAAATCAGAAATTTTGACCTAAATTTTGAGGAAAACTCAGAAATCCACAATCCCACAGATCCAAAGAGCTCTGGAGGTGCCAAGGAATGTCCAGGAAGTTTGGAATAAAGCTGAAGAACTTCTAATCATGGAAAACGGGGAAAATGAGGAAAAATGTGGACACGGAACGAAATTTTGAGGAAACTCAGAAATCCACGACCCCACAGATCCAAAGAGCTCTGGAGATTCCAAGGCCACGCCCAGGATGTCCCAAAAAAGTTGGGAATGAGGCTGAAGAACCCCTAATCATGGAAAACATGGAGAAAATGAGGAAAAATGTGGACACTGCTCCAAGTTTTAAGGAAAACTCAGAAATCCATGAGCCCACAGATCCAAAGAGCTCTGGAGGTACCAAGGAATGCCCAGAAAGTTGGGAAGTTGGGTTTTTCCCTCATGGAAAACCACAATTCCCACTTGTTGGTGGTCCCTGTCATTCCCTGTTTCCCCCAGGCAGCCAAAATCCCAGGAATGTGAGCCCTGTTTATTTTCCACTCTCCGGCGCCGGCCAAGTGGAGCGGCTCCCACAGAGTGCAGGATCCAGGAGGGACCAAACAAGGCTGGAAAAGGAAGAATTCCCTGGTTCTGAAAGAAGGGAAAGCGGCGGCGTTGCCGGTGATCGATGGATTTGGGCTGGTGCCAAAGGGCTTGGAATCATCACAGCACAAACCACTGGAAAAAACATTTATCTAGAGCTGATCCTGGCCGGGAGAATTCCAAATATTTACTTTAGATGTTGATTTTAGGGAAGGACTCCAGCCAGGATTACTGATCTGGATCTGCCAAAATCCTGATGGTTTGAGGTGCTAAGAGCTGGAGTTTGGAGCCAATCCTGATTTTATCTTGGTTAATTATTTCTCCTTCTTTCCATGCCCTGCTCCCACAAAAATGAGTGTCCTGCTCACCCTTGGGAATGTGCTGGGCTGCATCCAGGCAGGATCCGTGGCTTTGCTAAACTCAAATCCCAGTTTGGGATTAATTTGGGGGAGTTTTTTGCAGTTTCCTGGGTGATTTTTCCTGCTGGGATTTGCAGCTCCTCAGAGTCCAGAGATTCTCTGCACATCCTGGTGTTACTTCCCAAATCCTGCTGCAAAAAACATCAGGAGAATTTTCAGCCCTGCCAGGATTTTCCCAGTTTCAGGTACTGTGCACAACAACTTGGAAAAGTTGGGGTTATCCTGCTTTTATCATTCCAAACCTTGAATTCCATAGGGATTCCTGGCTAGGAAGAAGTTCTGGGGTTTTTCCTTCTGTTCTGCGGGGTGGGGGTCACTCAGCTGCTCCCTGAAATCTTGGAATTGAGGCTGGAAAAACCTTCCAAGTCTGAAATTCCAGCATGAACCCAGCCACCACCAAACCGTGCCCCAAGTGCCACATCCATGGGGTTTGGGGACAATTCTGGGGATGGGGACTCCACCATTTCCCTGAGCAGCCCATTCCAATGGTTGGCACATTTTCAGGGAGGAAATATCCCCAAATATCCAACCTAATCCCGGTCTGGTGCTGTGGATCCATAATTCCAAGGGAATTGAGTGGGGAGAGCTGCTAAAATGGAAATTTTTGCCTCAGTTTCTCCCTCAGAACTTTGGGCCCAACTTTGGGGTGCAGGCCTGGCTGGATTTAGGGAATTGCAGTTAAATCCTGGAATCTCCCTCTCCATACCCATGGACAAATTTCCCAAACCACAGCCAGGGAATAATTCCACAATTCCAGCAGAACTGAGGGGGAAGTGCTGCTAAAATGGAATTTTTGCCTCAGTTTCTCCCTCAGAACTTTGGGCCCAAAGGCTTTGGGGTGCAGGCCTGGCTGGATTTAGGGAATTGCAGTTAAATCCTGAAATTTCCCACTCCATATCCATGGACAAACTTCCCCAATCCCAGCCTGGTGCTTTGGATCTATCATTGCAAGGGAATTGAGCAGGAATTGATGCTAAAATGGAATTGTTGCCTCAGTTTCTCCCTCGGAACTGTGGGCTCAAGGCTTTGGGGTGCAGGCCTGACTGGATTTAGGGAATTGCAGTTAAATCTTGGAATCTCCCTCTCCATATCCATGGACAGCCATTCTCAAATCCCAGCCAGGGAATAATTCCCCAATTCCAGCAGAACTGAGCAGGAATTGCTGCTAAAATGGAATTTTTGCCTCAGTTTCTCCCTCAGAACTTTGGGCCCAAAGGCTTTGGGGTGCAGGCCTGGCTGGATTTAGGGAATTGCAGTTAAACCCGGAATCTCCTTCTCCATACCCATGGACAAACTTCCCAAACCACAGCCAGGGAATAATTCCACAATTCCAGCAGAACTGAGGGGGAAGTGCTGCTAAAATGGAATTTTTGCCTCAGTTTCTCCCTCAGAACTTTGGGCCCAAGGCTTTGGGGTGCAGGCCTGGCTGGATTTAGGGAATTGCAGTTAAATCCGGAATCTCCTTCTCCATACCCATGGACAAACTTCCCAAATCCCAGCCAGGGAATAATTCCACAATTCCAGTAGAACTGAGGGGGAAGTGCTGCTAAAATGGAATTTTTGCCTCAGTTTCTCCCTCAGAACTTTGGGCCCAAGGCTTTGGGGTGCAGGCCTGGCTGGATTTAGGGAATTGCAGTTAAATCCGGAATCTCCTTCTCCATACCCATGGACAAACTTCCCAAATCCCAGCCAGGGAATAATTCCACAATTCCAGCAGAACTGAGGGGGAAGTGCTGCTAAAATGGAACTTTTGCCTCAGTTTCTCCCTCAGAACTTTGGGCCCAAAGGCTTTGGGGTGCAGGCCTGACTGGATTTAGGGAATTGCAGTTAAATCTTGGAATCTCCCACTCCGTATCCATGGACAAATTTCCCAAACCACAGCCAGGGAATAATTCCACAATTCCAGCAGAACTGAGGGGGAAGTGCTGCTAAAATGGAATTTTTGCCTCAGTTTCTCCCTCAGAACTTTGGGCCCAAGGCTTTGGGGTGCAGGCCTGGCTGGATTTAGGGAATTGCAGTTAAACCCGGAATCTCCTTCTCCATACCCATGGACAAACTTCCCAAATCCCAGCCAGGGAATAATTCCCCAATTCCAGCAGAACTGAGCAGGAATTGCTGCTAAAATGGAATTTTTGCCTCAGTTTCTCCCTCAGAACTTTGGGCCCAAAGGCTTTGGGGTGCAGGCCTGGCTGGATTTCGGCAAGACCCCGATTACCTTCAAGTTTATAAAATTCCAGTCTGGCTCCTGTAAAGCTCCGAAGGCCGTGCCTGGGAGGTTTCTGAGGACAGGCACGGAGGGATAAGAAAACAATACCCGGGATCCGATTTCTTCGGAGCCGCGGGAGGAGATAATTGGAGTCTCCAAGAGCTGCTGATAAGATCAGACTCGGTTGCTATTTTCAGGCACAGACAGGAGGGCTGGAGACACCGAAATAAATCCCAAAACCTGAGCCCGGGGAGCTGCGGGCTCCCTAAGAACTCTGTCTCCAAGCAAATCCATAAATATTGTAAGGTGTGGGACACCGGGATCTGCCGTGCCTGCTTTACCCTGGGGGCACCTCAAGGAAAAAAACTGAGGGGAAAATGAAGGAATGAAGGGGGGAAACGGCTTTGCTTTCATTCCAAGAGGGATTTTACCTTCCTTGGAGCGTCCCAGCAGCAGCTCCCGGCTGGAATTCCTTCTGGGGAAGAGGCAGGGAATAAACAGAGCTGTGTTTTAGGGGCAGGAGGCTGGAAAAGTAATTCCTGAGCAGAGTCAGGGTCTCCTGATCCTGGCAGTGGCTCCAAAGGGAACCTCAGGCATCACCTGCATGAAGAGAAAATAAATCTGGATTAGAAACTTGGAGAGAGACTAATTCCAAGCTTAAAATTCCTGTGGGAAGTTTGGGATGGAGCCAAGCTCCTCACAGTGGCCATGGCAGAACAATGGGCACAGTGACGTGTGAGGGGTTCAGATTGGATTTAAGGGAATTTTCCTCCTAATTCCCAGTGAATTACTGGATCAGCTCACCCAGCGAGCTCCTGGAACATTCCAACACGGGAAGTTTTCCAATCCTAGTGGAGAAATCCCTGAATAACCTGCTCTGCTCCCACCTCCAGAGGTTTTTCCAGTGTTGATTATCCCAGCAATCCTGCCTCCCCTCAGCCCTGTGTGTGCCAGGGTGACAGAGGAGCAGGAATGCTTGGGATAATCCCATTTTTCCTTGATTTCCATCCATGCGGAGCCAGTCATTCCCTGCTCCTGACAGTTGTTTATCCCAAAAACATTTGGCTCTCGATGTGTTCCAGATGAAATCAGACATCAAAAGGCCCCAAAATTTCCTTCCCTCCCTCTGCATTCCCTTCCCGTGGCTTGTATTGGTCAGGGATTTTGGATTGGGAAGGGCAGTTTGGAAAGGAAAAGGAAAGGCAGGAGCCAGGAGCAGGTTGGGAATGGCTGCAAATTCCAGGATTGGGGAATTGGGAGAGCTAGCAGCAGCACCAGGAGAGTGGGATTATGCAGAAAAAACCAGGAAAATCCAGCTTTAGGAATATTCAACAGGTACCAATGGGAAGGTTTTGTCCTTAAAAATTCCAGGCTGTTTCCCCCAGGAATTCTGGAGTTAAAAGGAGCTGCTTCCATTTCATCCAGATCCTAAAATTCCCATCCCCAGGGAACCTCCAGGCTTGAAAGATTCCTGGATTTGGGGAAAAGGTTCCTGGATATCAGGGAAAGGTTCTTTCCCCAGAGGAAGAACAGGATCCTCAGGGAATGTCACATTCCCAAGGCTGCCAGAGCTCCAGGAGGTTTTGGACAACGCTCCCAGGTGGGATTTTGGGGCATCCTGGGCTGGGATAAGAGTTGGACTCTGATCCTGTGGATCCTTCCAGCTCAGGATATTCCCATATTCCATGATTCCCAGTGTCCCCATTCCTGGAATTATCCCTTTCCCCTCCTGCCCACGCACAGCCTTTGATTCCCTGATTTTCCAGCCCGTAATTCCCTGATTTCCCAGACCGTGATTCCCTGATTTTCCAACCTGTAATTCCCTGATTTTCCAGCCCGTGATTCCCTGATTTCCCAGCCCGTGATTCCCTGATTTTCCAACCTGTAATTCCCTGATTTTCCAGCCCGTGATTCCCTGATTTTCCAACCTGTAATTCCCTGATTTCCCAGCCTGTGATTCCCTGATTTCCCCACAGCCCCTTCCCTGCTTTGGCCCACACTCCCAGGCTGGAATTTTGGGATGTCCTGCAGGGCCAGGATGGGAACCAATGGCTCCTTCCAGCTTAGGATATTCCCTATTTCCATGATTCCCCAGGCTGGAATTTTGGGATGAGATTCAGGCTGAGATTTTGGGATGTCCTGCAGGGCCAGGATGGGAATCCATGATCCCATGGCTCCTATCCCTCAGGATATTCCCACATTCCATGATTCCAGTCTCCCTGTTCCTGGCATTACCCCTTTCCCCTGGTGCCCGAGCATTCCCCTTTTCCCTGATTTCCCCGCAATCAGGGAATGTTTATTTATCCCAGCATTTCCCTTTCCATGGGAGGTTTTCCATGGCTTTTCCACGGCTCTGCAGACATCTCACAGCTCATTGCCCTTGGCTTTTGGCCCTCAAATGGGCTGGAACAGAGGCTCATAAACAACTGCAGCAGCAATGCTGAGGTTGATTTAAAAGCCAGGAATTTTCCTTTTTTTGGGGTTTTTTTCCCTCCCCTCTGTCCCTTTTTTTAACACTTTCAATCCAACATTTTTCTTCGTTCCCCTCTCTGGCTTTGCAGAGCAGAAATGGGGGAAAATAATTAAGGGATAGAAATTGGGATGAAATGATCCTTTAAAGGATTTTTGGGATGGCCCTGGTTGTGAATGGGAGATCCCAGCTTGGGGAATTTATTTTTCCCTGGTTTTGGGGTTTTTTTTCCCTCCCCTCTGTCCTTTTTTAACCCTTTCAATCCAACATTTTGCCCCGTTCCCCTCTCTGGCTTTGCAAAGCAGAAATGGGGGAAAATAATTAAGGGATAGAAATTGGGATGAAATGATCCTTTAAAGGAGTTTTGGGATTACCCTGGTTGTGAGTGGGAGATCCCGGTTCAAGGAATTTTTTTTCCTGGGTTTTTTTTGGTTTTGGGGTTGTTTTTGGTTTTTTGGGTTTGGGGGTTTTTTTTGGTTTGGTTTTTTTTTTTTTTTTTTTGGTTGGGTTTTTGTTTTGTTTTGATGTTTTTGTGGGGTTTTTTTGGGGGGAGGGGGTTTGGGGTTTTTGGGGTTTTTTTTGTTTTGGTTTTTTTTGGGTTTTTTGTGGGGTCTTTTGGGTTTTGGGGTTTTGTTTTGGTTTGGTTTTTGTTTGGTTTTTGGGGTTTTTTTGGTGGGGTTTTTTTTGGTTTGTTTGTTGGGTTTTTGTTTTGGTTTGGGTTTTTTGAGTTTTTTTGTTTTGTTTTTGTTTTGTTTTGTTTTTTGTTTTTTCCAGAACAATCCAGGGAAAGGAGTTTGGGCAAAGAGAATTTTATTGGAGCATCCGGGTGGTTTGTGGCTGGATTTTGGGATCCTAAAGAGCTTTTCCAACCTTTGATTCCCAAATTTGGCAGGGATTGGGATCCTCCAGAGCACAGCCAGGAACTCACCTGGATTTCCATGGATTTCCAGCCAGAACTGGAGAAACTTGGAGCATTCCTGTGGATTCCAGCACTCCAAAGAACCTGATGGAGCTTTTTCCCTCTCGTTCCCACAGAAAAGTGGGAATTCAGAGGGAAATCCCTGGTTTGGGGACCTGGGCAGGATAGAGAATATGAATTAATGAATTCTTTCTGTTATATCAACAAAAATAATTTTTCTGGGCAAATTTATTCCATTTATTATTCAAATATTTTAAGCTATTTCAATTATTTCAATTTATTAAGCCTCTTCTCCTTTACTGTTTGCAAGCCAGATTCCCAAAATTCCAGTTTTCCATCCCTCTGAGGTTTGGGTTGGGAATTGGATTTTCCATCATCTTTATCCCCATAAAAATATCAAAATATCCCCCAAAATAATGGTCCATTCCCCAAATCCAATTTTTTTCCATCCCTCTGGGATTTGGACTGGGAATTGAATTTTCCATCACATTTATCCCCATAAACCCATAAAATAATGGGTATTTTTGGGTCCATTCCAAAAATCCCATAAAATAATGGTCCATTCCCAAAATTCCAAATTTCCATCCCTCTGAGATGGGGGATTTGGGCTGGGAATTGGATTTTCCATCACATTTATCCCCATAAATCCATAAAATAATGGATATATTTTGGGTCCATTCCCCAAATCCCATTTTTCCATCCCTCTGAAATCGTGATTTGGGCTGGGAATTGGATTTTCCATCACCTTTATCCCCATAAATCCATAAAACAATGGATCTATTTTGGGTCCATTTCCCAAATCCCATTTTTCCATCCCTCTGATATGGGGGATTTGGGCTGGGAATTGCATTTTCCATCACATTTATCCCCATAAATCCATAAAACAATGGATATATTTTGGGTCCATTCCCAAAATCCCATTTTCCCATCCCTCTGAGATGGGAGATTTGGGCTGGGAATTGGATTTTCCACCATATTTATCCCCATAAAAAATGGTCCATTCCCCAAATCCCATTTTTTCCATCCCTCTGAGATGAGGGATTTGGGTTGGGAATTGGATTTTCCATCACATTTATCCCCATAAACCCATAAAATAATGGATATATTTGGGTCCACTCCCAAAATCCCATAAAATAATGGTCCATTCCCAAAATTCCAATTTTCAATCCCTCTGAGATGGGAGATTTGGGTTGGGAATTGGATTTTCCATCACCTTTATCCCCATAAATCCATAAAATAATGGATATATTTGGGTCCACTCCCAAAATCCCATAAAATAATGGTCCATTCCCAAAATTCCAATTTTCCATCCCTCTGAGATGGGGGATTTGGGCTGGGAATTGGATTTTCCATCACCTTTATCCCCATAAATCCATAAAATAATGGGTATTTTTGGGTCCATTCCCAAAATCCCATAAAATAATGGTCCATTCCCCAAATCCCATTTTCCCATCCCTCTGAGATGAGGGATTTGGGTTGGGAATTGCATTTTCCATCATATTTCCATCACATTTATCCCCATAAACCCATAAAACAATGGATATATTTTGGGTCCATTCCCCAAAATCCCATTTTTCCATCCCTCTGAGATGGGAGATTTGGGTTGGGAATTGGATTTTCCACCATATTTATCCCCATAAAAAATGGTCCATTCCCCAAATCCCATTTTTCCATCCCTCTGAGATTTGGACTGGGAATTGGATTTTCCATCACATTTATCCCCATAAATCCATAAAACAATGGATATATTTTGGGTCCATTCCCCAAATCCCATTTTTCCATCCCTCTGAAATCGTGATTTGGGCTGGGAATTGGATTTTCCATCACATTTATCCCTATAAAATAATGGTCCATTCCCCAAATCCCATTTTTCCATCCCTCTGAAATCGTGATTTGGGCTGGGAATTGGATTTTCCATCACCTTTATCCCATAAAACAATGCCTGCAGCATCCTCCCGCCGCCTCCCTCCTCCCTGGCCCTCGGGGAATGTTGGAGAGGGCCCAGGCCGGTCCCTAATTGTGCCTGGCGCTAATTGGGATATTTGGGATATTTAATCCGCGCTGCTGAAACCGTGGCGGGGCCGCAGCTCAAAGGGCCCAGTGTGCGGACACAGAGGGGCCGTTCATGCCGGGATGGGTGGATCCATGCCGGGATGGAGGGATGGCTCCAGCCTGGCTGCGGGGAAAAGCCTCCATTAGGGAATTACAGCGGCACCGACCGGCCCCGGGACCGGCCCAGCCCGGGCGGGGAGAGGGGAATCGTTCCAGGATTGGGGCAGGGAATTGTGTTCCAGGATGGGAGAGAAGGGAATTGCATCCCGGGCTGGGAGAGCAGGAATTGTTCCAGGATTGGGGCAGGGAATTGTTCCAGGGTGGGAGAGGGGAATCGTTCCAGGATTGGGGCAGGGAATTGTGTTCCAGGATGGGAGAGAAGGGAATTGTTCCAGGATTGGAGCAGGAATTGTTCCAGGATGGGAGCGGGGAATCGTTCCATGATTGGAGCAGGGAATTGTGTTCCAGGATGAGAGCAGAGAATTGTTCCAGGATTGGGGCAGGGAATTGTGTTCCAGGATGGGAGAGAAGGGAATTGTTCCAGGATTGGAGCAGGAATTGCATCCTGGGCTGGAAAAGCAGGGAATTGTTCCAGGGTTGGAGCAGGAATTGTTCCAGGGTTGGAGCAGGAATTGTTCCAGGATGGGAGCGGGAAATCGTTCCAGGATTGGAGCAGGGAATTGTGTTCCAGGATGGGAGCGGGGAATTGCATCCCGGGATGGGAGCAGGGAATCGTTCCAGGATTGGAGCAGGAATTGTTCCAGGATTGGAGCAGGAATTGTGATCCAGGATTGGAGCAGGAATTGCATCCCGGGCTGGGAGAGCAGGGAATTTTGTTCCAGGCTGGGAGCTGGGAATTGTGTTCCAGGATTGGAGCAGGAATTGTGTTCCAGGATGGGAGAGAAGGGAATTGCATCCCGGGCTGGGAGAGCAGAGAATTGTTCCAGGATTGGGGCAGGGAATTGTGTTCCAGGATTGGAACAGGGAATTGCATCCCGGGCTGGGAGAGCAGGAATTGTTCCAGGATTGGGGCAGGGAATTGTGTTCCAGGATTGGAACAGGGAATTGCATCCCGGGCTGGGAAAGCAGGGAATTGTTCCAGGATTGGAGCAGGGAGCGGGGAATTGCGTCCCGGAGTGGGAGAGAAGGAATTGTGTTCCAGGATTGGGGCACGGAATTGTGATCCAGGGTTGGAGCAGGAATTGTGTTCCAGGGCTGGAACAGGGAATTGCATCCCCGGCTGGGAGCGGGAATTGTGATCCAGGATTGGAGCAGGGAATTGCATCCCGGGATTGGAGCGGGGAATTGTTCTAGAATTGTATCCCGGGGTGGGAGAGCAGGAATTGTTCAGGGTTGGAGCAGGGATTGCATCCCGGGCTGGGAAAGCAGGGAATTGTTCCAGGATTGGAGCAGGGAATTGTGTCCCGGGGTGGGAGCGGGGAATTGTTCCAGGCGGGGAGAGGGGAAATGTTCCAGGATTGCAGAGGGGAATTGTTCCAGGATTGGAGCAGGAATTGTGTTCCGGGATGAGAGCAGGGAATTGTGTTCCAGGACTGGAGCAGGAATTGTTCCAGGGTGGGAGAGAAGGGAATTGCATCCCGGGCTGGGAGAGCAGGAATTGTTCCAGGGTGGGAGCAGGAATTGTGATCCAGGATTGGAGCAGGAATTGTGTTCTAGGGTTGGAATAGGAATTGTTCCAGGGTTGGAGCAGGGAATTGTGTTCCAGGGTGGGAGAGAAGGGAATTGCATCCCAGGCTGGGAGCAGGGAATTGTTCCAGGATTGGAGCAGGGAATTGTAGCCCGGGCTGGGAGAGCAGGGAATTTTGTTCCAGGTTGGGAGCAGGAATTGCATCCCGGGCTGGGAGAGCAGGAATTGTTCCAGGATTGGAGCAGGAATTGTGTTCCAGGATGGGAGAGAAGGGAATTGCATCCCGGGCTGGGAAAGCAGAGAATTGTTCCAGGATGGGAGCGGGGAATTGTGATCCAGGATTGGAACAAGGAATTGTTCCAGGATTGGAGCAGGGAATTGTGTTCCAGGATTGGAGCAGGAATTGCATCCCGGGCTGGGAGAGCAGGAATTGTATCCCGGGGTGGGAGCGGGAATTGCGATCCAGGATTGGAGTGGGGAATTGTTCCAGGGTGGGAGCAGGAATTGTTCCAGGATTGGAACAGGGAATTGCATCCCGGGCTGGGAGAGCAGGGAATTGTGTTCCAGGCAGGGAATTGTGTTCCAGGATTGGAGCAGGGAATTGCATCTCTGGCTGGGAGCAGGGAATTGTGTTCCAGGCAGGGAATTGTGTTCCAGGATTGGAGCAGGGAATTGCATCTCTGGCTGGGAGCAGGGAATTGTGTTCCAGGATGGGAGCAGGGAATTGTGTTCCAGGATGGGAGCAGGGAATTCCACAATTTTAGCACAATTCCAGCAAGGAATGAGGAAATGAGGGGATGAAGGAATGAGGGAAAAATTCCCAGCAGATAAATGCCCAAATCCAGTTTAGGACAATGTCAGATTCCCTGGAGCATCCCAAATTTGCAGGATTCCCATCCTGGCCTGGATAAATCCCACCTGGACACTTTTCCCAGGATTCAGCTGCTTCCCTGAGGAAGGAAAAATCCCTTTTCCATCCCAGCTGAATCCTGCTGGGATTCCAGGATGTGATTCCAGAATTTTAGCACAATTCCAGCAGGGAATGAGGGAATGAAGGGAATGAGGGAATGAGGGAAAGATTCCCAGCAGATCAATCCCCAAATCCACTTTAGGACAATGTCCTAAATTGTTCCAGGATGTGATTCCACAATTCCAGCCCAATCCTAGCAAAGAACGAGGGAATGAGGGAATGAGGGAATGAGGGAATGAGGGAATGAGGGAATGAGGGAATGAGGGAATGAGGGAATGAAGGGAATGAGGGAATGAGGGAATGAAGGAATGAGGGAATGAGGGAATGAGGGAATGAAGGAATGAGGGAATGAAGGAATGAGGGAATGAGGGAATGAAGGAATGAGGGAATGAGGGAATGAGGGAATGAGGGAATGAGGGAATGAGGGAATGAGGGAATGAGGGAATGAGGGAATGAGGGAATGAAGGAATGAGGGAATGAGGGAATGAGGGAAAGATTCCCAGCAGATCAATCCCAATGTCCTAAATGCTCCAGGATGTGATTCCACAATTCCAGCCCAATCCCAGCAAAGAACGAGGGAATGAGGGAATGAGGGAATGAAGGAATGAGGGAATGAGGGAATGAAGGGAATGAGGGAATGAGGGAATGAGGGAATGAAGGAATGAGGGAATGAGGGAATGAGGGAATGAGGGAATGAAGGAATGAGGGAATGAGGGAATGAAGGAATGAGGGAATGAGGGAATGAAGGAATGAGGGAAAGAGGGAAAGAGGGAAAGATTCTCAGCAGATCAATCCCAATGTCCTAAATGCTCCAGGATGTGATTCCACAATTCCAGCCCAATCCCAGCAAAGAATGAGGGAATGAGGGAATGAGGGAATGAGGGAATGAGGGAATGAAGGAATGAGGGAATGAGGGAATGAGGGAATGAGGGAATGAGGGAACGAGGGAAAGAGGGAATGAGGGAATGAGGGAAAGATTCTCAGCAGATCAATCCCAATGTCCTAAATGCTCCAGGATGTGATCCCACAATTCCAGCCCAATTCCAGCAGGGAATGAGGGACAGATTTCCATCAGATCCATCCCCAATCCCCGTCATTCCCGGGGGAATTCTGGGATTTGCAGCCCTGCAGGGAACCCCCAGGATGAACAAACAGCACAGGAAGATTTATTTCAGTCTCATTCCAGGCTCGGAATTCCGGAGCTGCTGGGCCCCGAGGGGGATTTTCCATTTGGGATTGGCCCACAGAAATCAATTTGTGGGAATTCACACCCAGATTTTGTGGGAATTTTTTCCATGTAGGATTTGTCCACAGAATTCAATATTTGGGAATTCTCACCTGGATTTTGTGTGGATTTTGTGTGGATTTGCTCCTGCAGGACAGGGAGATTTGGGAGCAGATTTCCCTGGCCTGGGATTTGCCCACAGAGATCAAAATTTGGGAATTCTCACCTGGATTTTGAGGGAATTTTTTCCACTTGGGATTTGCCCACACAGAAATCAATATTTGGGAATTCTCACCTGGATTTCGTGTGGATTTCGTGTGGATTCATTCCTGCAGGACAGGGAGATTCAGGTGCAGATTTGGGAGCACATCCCGACCTTTCCCTGGGTTTGGGCAGGTGCAGGAATCATTAAAACCTAAGGAAAAAAACATCCCCAAAAAACAATTTTTAGTTAAAAAATAAAAAGTAAAAATTAAAGCCTAAAAATTAAAATTAATTTTTATGGTGGTGAGGGAATATTTGAGCTTGATGATGGAAGGGAAAGGGGGAAAGGGAAGGGAAAAGGAAGGAAAAAGAAAGGAAAAAAGAAAGGAAAAAAGAAAGGAAAAAGGAAAGGAAAGGAAAGGAAAGGAAAGGAAAGGAAAGGAAAGGAAAGGAAAGGAAAGGAAAGGAAAGGAAAGGAAAGGAAAGGAAAGGAAAGGAAAGGAAAGGAAAGGAAAGGAAAGGAAAGGAAAGGAAAGGAAAGGAAAGGAAAGGAAAGGAAAGGAAAGGAAAGGAAAGGAAAGGAAAAGGAAAGGAAAGGAAAGGAAAGGAAAGGAAAGGAAAGGAAAGGAAAGGAAAGGAAAGGAAAGGAAAGGAAAGGAAAGGAAAGGAAAGGAAAGGAAAGGAAAGGAAAAAAAGAGAAAAAGGAGAAAAAGGAGAAAAAGGAGAAAAAGGAGAAAAAGGAGAAAAAGGAGAAAAAGGAGAAAAAGGAAATCCCCACATTTTTCCCCCCCACTCCTCCTCCTCCCCCCAAACTCCCCCAAATTCCTGGCAGGAATTCGCAGCCAGGACGGAGCCAGACGCCCCAGACACATCGGAGACATTCCTGAGCCCCGGGCTCCGCTGTGCCCCGGGCTCTGCCAAAGAAAAACCGGCTGGAACTTTGGGAATTGGGGTTTGTCCCGGTTTTTGGGGGGGATTTTTAGGGATTGAACTCCAGGGTTTCATCTCTGAGAATAAAGGGATTTTTCTCCTCTCGTTGTTTTCCTGAGGAAAGGAAAATCCTTTTTGGGAGGGCTGGATCAGCAAAGATCCAGCTGGAATTCCATCCCAGCTCAATCCTGCTGGGAATCCAGGATGTGATCCCACAAATCCAGCAAAATTCCAGCAGGGAATGAGGGAATGAGGGGAAAATTCCCAGCAGATAAATCCCCAAATCCACTTTAGGACAGTGTCAGATTCCCTGGAGAATCCCAAGGGATCCTTACACACAAAATGTGTGTGAGGAAAAATCTCCCAAAAATGAACAATTCCATGCTGGGGGCAACGTGGATCCCTGGAATTGGATCCCCGGAATTCCAGGGATTTGATTTTTTGATTTCCAGTCAAACCAGTAACAACCAGTGGCTCCAAGCTCAGCTTTGTCCCAGTCCTGTTGTGCCCCAGAGCAGAATTTCCAAAGGAAAACGGGCTGGAAGTTTGGGAATTGGGGTTTATCCTGGTTTTTTGGGGGATTTTTACAGACCTAAATCCAGGAAAATTCCAAACTCCCCAAATCCGTGTGGATTTGGACCCAGAAAATTCCAGACTTCCCAAAATCTGCCTGGATTTGGACACGGAAACTCCAAACTCCTCCAAATCCACCTGGATTCAGACACAGAAAATTCCAAACTCCCAAAACTCTAAACTCCCTCAAATCCACCTGGATTGGGACTTTGAAAACTCCAAACTCCCAAAAATCCTCACAGAAAATTCCAAACTCCCCCAAATCTGCCTGGATTTGGAGCTGGAAAACTCCAAACTCTCCAAAATTCCAAAATCCTTCTGGATTTGGACCCAGAAAATTCCAAACTCTCCAAAATTCCAAAATCCTTCTGGATTCGGATCCAGAAAATTCCAAACTCTCCAAAATTCCAAAATCCTCCTGGATCTGGACCCAGAAAACTCCAAACTCTCCAAAATCCACAGAGAAAATCTGAAACTCCCCCAAATCTGTGTGGATTTGGACCCAGAAAATTCCAAACTCCCCCAAATCCACAGAGAAAATTCCAAACTTCCCAAAATTTGCCTGGATTTGGACCTGGAAAACTCCAAACTCCCAAAAATCCACACAGAAAACTCCAAACTCCCCCAAATCTGCCAGGATTCGGACCCAGAAAACTCCAAACTCTCCAAAATCCACAGAGAAAATCTGAAACTCCCCCAGATCCACAGAGAAAATTCCAAACTCCCCCAAATCTGCCTGGATTCGGACCCAGAAAACTCCAAACTCTCCAAAATCCACAGAGAAAATCCGAAACTCCCCCAAATCCACAGAGAAAATTCCAAACTCCCCCAAATCCACAGAGAAAATTCCAAACTCCCCCAGATCCACCTGGATTGGGACCCAGAAAATTCCAAACTCCCCCAAATCCACACAGAAAATTCCAAACTTCCCAAAATCTGCCTGGATTTGGACCTGGAAAACTCCAAATTCCCACAAATCCACACAGAAAATTCCAAATTCTCCCAAATCTGCCTGGATTTGGACCCAGAAAATTCCAAACTCTCCAAAATCCACAGAGAAAATCTGAAACTCGCCCAAATCCACAGAGAAAATTCCAAACTCCCCCAAATCTGCCTGGATTAGGACCCAGAAAATTCCAAACTCCTCCAAATCCACACAGAAAATTCCAAACTTCCCAAAATCTGCCTGGATTTGGACCCAGAAAATTCCAAACTCCCAAAAATCCACAGAGAAAATCTGAAACTCGCCCAAATCCACAGAGAAAATTCCAAACTCCCCCAAATCCACAGAGAAAATTCCAAACTCCCCCAAATCCACCTGGATTAGGACCCAGAAAATTCCAAACTCCTCCAAATCCACACAGAAAATTCCAAATTCTCCCAAATCTGCCAGGATTTGGACCCAAAAAACCCCCAAAAAGCCCCCGGGTGGTGCCCACGGCCACCCCAAACCTCTCCCACTTTCACTTTTCATTTTTCCTTTTCTTTTCCCGTTTTTTTTAATTCCCTTTCCAAGGTTTTTTTTTTGGGAATCCGATCTGCCGTGAATTCCCTCCCGTCCCTCCCTGGTCTGTGGATCAAAGCCACAGCGAGGAGCCCCAGAGCTGGGAGGGGAAGGAAACAGAGAAAAAAGAAATAAAAAGAAATAAAATAAAAAGAAATAAAAAGAAATAAAAAGAAATAAAAAGAAATAAAAAGAAATAAAACAAAAAGAAATAAAAAGAAATAAAAAGAAATAAAAAGAAATAAAAAGAAATAAATAAAAAGAAATAAAAAGAAATAAAATAAAAAGAAATAAAAAGAAATAAAAAGAAATAAAAAGAAATAAAAAGAAATAAAAAGAAATAAAAAGAAATAAATAAAAAGAAATAAAAAGAAATAAAAAGAAATAAAAAGAAATAAAAAGAAATAAAACAAAAAGAAATAAAAAGAAATAAAAAGAAATTAAAATAAAATAAAATAAAATAAAATAAAATAAAATAAAATAAAATAAAATAAAATAAAATAAAATAAAATAAAATAAAATAAAATAAAATAAAATAAGGAATTTTGAGATTGTTCCTGCAGCTCCAATCACTAGAAATTATCCCGGAGTGAGCAATGAGAGTTTGGGGAATTTTGGGATGAAAAAGATGATTTTGGGAAAATCTCTCAGCTCTTATTAAAATTTTTTGGAGTTTTGGGTGGGAATTTCTCAGGAATTACCAAAAAAAAAAATCAGTTTTGGGATGGAAAAGATGGATTTGGGTTTGCCAGGAAAATCCCTCAATTGGTTTTTTTAATTCCTGGGAAATTCCCAGGGCAGGGAGGGAGGAGCAGCTGGAAAATCTTGGAAAATCTTGGAAAAATCATAGAAAAACCACAGAAAATCATGGAAAATCCTGGAAAAATCCCGGAAAAATCCCGGAAAAATCACAGAAAAATCACAGAAAAACCACAGAAAATCATAGAAAAATCCCGGAAAAGTCTCGGAAAAATCACAGAAAAATCACAGAAAAACCACAGAAAATCATGGAAAATCCTGGAAAAATCCCGGAAAAATCCCGGAAAAATCACAGAAAAATCACAGAAAAACCACAGAAAATCATAGAAAAATCCCGGAAAAATCCCGGAAAAATCACAGAAAAACCACAGAAAAATCACAGAAAAATCACAGAAAAATCACAGAAAAACCACAGAAAAACCACAGAAAATCCTGGAAAAATCCCAGAAAAAATCCCGGAAAAATCACAGAAAAATCACAGAAAAATCACAGAAAAATCATAGAAAATCATGGAAAATCCTGGGGAAATCCCAGAAAAAATCATATAAAAATCCCAGAAAATCCTGGGCAAATTCTGGAAAAATCCCAGAAAACCTGGAAAAATCCTGGAAAATCCCAGAAAAATCCTGGAAAATCCCAGAAGAATCCTGGAAAAATCCCAGAAAATCCTGGGCAAATTCTGGAAAAATCCCAGAAAACCTGGGAAAATCCTGGAAAATCCCAGAAAAATCCTTGAAAATCTCAGAAAATCCTGGAAAAATCCCAGAAAATCCCTTTTTCCCAGTGCTGGGAGAGCAGGAGAAGCCCGCCCAGCCCAACAATTCCCATTTTTTCCCCATCCCGGGAATCCCCGGCAGCCGGAGCTGCAATCGGATTTTTGGGATTTTTGGCACCAACTCCACATTCCTGCCCAAGAGGCAATCGAGATTCCTGCCACCTCCCGGAGCCAGGGAAAAATGGGAATTAAAAAAACCCCAACATTTATTTTTGATAAGGAATTTGATAAGGAATCCGTCATCATCATCATCATTGCAGGGAATTGTTCAGCCCGGGGAGGGGATTTGGGGATTTTGGGATTTGGGGATTTTGGGATTTGGGGATTTTGGGGATTTGGGAGATTCCCCAAAATTTCTCTGCTCCTCATTTGGTGTCCTCAGAGGGGAGGAATCCCTGGGAGCTCCGGGTGGGGCAGATTGGGGGGGCAGAGAGGGAGAGTTTGGGATTTTGGGGTTTGGGGAAGGGTTTGGGATTTGAGGGAGAGTTTGGGATTTCAGGGTTCCTGGTCTGAGGGAGAGTTTGGGGTTTTGGGGTCTGAGGGAGAGTTTGGGATTTTGGGGTTTGGGGAAGGGTTTGGGATTTCAGGGAGAGTTCAGATTCCAGGATTCCTGGTCTGAGGGAGAGTTTGGGATTTTGGGGTTTGAGGGAGAGTTTGGGATTTGGGGGTTTGGGGAAGAGCTCAGGATTCCAGGATTTGAGGGAGAGTTTGGGATTTGAGGAAGAGTTTGGGATTTGAGGAAGAGTTTGGGATTCCAAGATTTGAGGGAGAGTTTGGGATTCCAAGATTTGAGGAAGAGTTTGGGATTCCAGGATTTGAGGGAGAGTTTGGGATTCTGGTTTGAGGGAGAGTTCAGGATTTCAGGATTCCAGGATTTGAGGGAGAGTTTGGGATTCTGGTTTGAGGGAGAGTTCAGGATTTCAGGATTCCAGGATTTGAGGGAGAGGTTGGGATTTGAGGAAGAGTTTGGGATTCCAGGATTTGAGGGAGAGTTTGGGGTCTTGGTTTGAGGGAGAGTTCAGGATTTCAGGATTCCAGGATTTGAGGGAGAGTTTGGGATTTGAGGAAGAGTTTGGGATTCCAGGATTTGAGGGAGAGTTCGGGATTCCAGGATTTGAGGGAGAGTTTGGGATTGTTGGATTTGAGGGAGAGTTTGGGATTTCAGGATTCCAGGATTTGAGGAAGAGTTTGGGATTCCAGGATTTGAGGGAGAGTTTGGGATTCTGGTTTGAGGGAGAGTTCAGGATTTCAGGATTCCAGGATTTGAGGGAGAGGTTGGGATTCCTGTGTTAGGGAAAGAGTTTGGGATTCTTGGGTTTGAGAAAGAGTTTGGGATTCCTGGGTTTGAGGGAAAATTTGGGATTCCTGGATTGAGGGAGAATTGAGGATTCCAGGATTTGAGGGAGAGTTCAGGATCCTTGGGTTTGGGGATGAATTTAGGATTCCTGCGTTTGGGGAAGAGTTTGGGATTCCTGGATTTCAGGGAGAGTTTGGGATTCCAGGGCTCCTGGCATGAGGGACAGTTTGGGATTCCAGGATTTGAGGGAGAGTTTGGGATTCCTGGGTTTGGGGAGGAGTTTGGGATTCCAGGATTTGAGGGAAAATTTGGGATTCCTGTGTTTGGGGAGGAGTTTGGGATTCCAGGATTTGAGGGAAATTTTGGGATTCTTGGCTTGAGGGCAAGTCCAGGATTCCAGGATTTGAGGGAGAATTTGGGATCCTGGTTTGAGGGAGAATTCAGGATTGCTGATTTGATGGAGAGTGAAGAAATAAACTGGAAAAACAGTGAAGAAATAAACAGAGAAAAGAGTGAAATAAATAAAAAAGAGGAGTGAAAAAATAAACCAGGAAAAGAGTAAATAAATAAAAATCCAACAGTGAATAAATAAACTGGGAAAAGAGTAAATAAATAAATCCAACAGTGAAGAAATAAACTGGGAAAACCATGAATAAATAAAAAGAAGAGTGAATAAATAAACAAGGAAATCAGTGAATAAATAAACTGGGAAATCAGTGAATAAATAAAAAGAAGAGAAGAAATAAACAGAGAAAAGAGTGAAATAAATAAAAAGAGCAGTGAAAAAATAAACCAGGAAAAGAGTAAATAAATAAAAACCAACAGTGAAGAAATAAACTAGGAAATCAGTGAATAAATAAAAAGAAGAGAAGAAATAAACAGGGAAAAGAGTGAATAAATAAAGAGTGAATAAATAAACTGGGAAAACAGTGAATAAATAAACTGGGAAATCAGTGAATAAATAAACTGGGAAAACAGTGAATAAATAAAAAGAAAAGAAGAAATAAACTGGGAAAACCATGAATAAATAAAAAGAAGAGTGAATAAATAAACTGGGAAATCAGTGAATAAATAAAAAGAAGAGAAGAAATAAACAGGGAAAAGAGTGAAATAAATAAAGAGTGAATAAATAAACAGGGAAATCAGTGAATAAATAAACTGGGAAAACAGTGAATAAATAAAAAGAAAAGAAGAAATAAACTGGGAAAACCATGAATAAATAAAAAGAAAAGTGAATAAATAAACTGGGAAATCAGTGAATAAATAAACTGGGAAATCAGTGAATAAATAAAAAGAAGAGAAGAAATAAACAGGGAAAAGAGTGAAATAAATAAAAAGAGCAGTGAAAAAATAAACCAGGAAAAGAGTAAATAAATAAAAATCCAACAGTGAATAAATAAACTAGGAAAACCGTGAATAAATAAAAAGAAAAGAAGAAATAAACTGGGAAAACCATGAATAAATAAAAAGAAAAGTGAATAAATAAACAGGGAAATCAGTGAATAAATAAACAGGGAAATCAGTGAATAAATAAACTGGGAAATCAGTGAATAAATAAAGAGAAGAGAAGAAATAAACAGGGAAAAGAGTGAATAAATAAAGAGTGAATAAATAAAGAGTGAATAAATAAAGCAGTGCAATCCCAGTTCCTATTTTGGACAGGAATTTTGAGGATAAATAATCTGATTTTTTGGTGGTTTCATCAGCTGCCACTCAAGGGGAGTTGACACGAGCCCGGGGCGAGGAAAATCTTGGAATAATCCAAAATAAACAGCCCTGGAGTCTGTGGCATTGGAAGCTTTGCCAGGAGGTGGAATTTCAAGAGAACTCCAAAAACCCCAAAACCAAAGGAAAGAAAAAAATAAAAATAAAAATAAAATAATAATAATAAATTAAAAATCCCAGGGAATTCCTGGGATTTCTTTGGGATGGGGTTGGAATATTGAGGGTGGCTGTGGGAGGGAAAAGGAAATTAATTCAGGGATGAATTTCCAGCTCTGTGCCAAAATTTGGCATTTCTGGGATGAATTGCTGATTTGGGGTTGATTTTGCAGCAGCTGGGAATGCTTGAACAACCAAAAAAACCCCAAATATTGAATTTTTAAAGATTTTTTCACCTTTTTCCTTGTGGCCAAAGTCACTTGTGACACCCTGAAAATTAATTCAGGGATGAATTTTCAGCTCTGTGCCAAAATTTGGCATTTCTGGGATGAATTGCTGATTTGGGGTGGATTTTGCAGCAGCTGGGAATGTCTGAATAACCAAAAAAAACCCCAAAATATTGAATTTTTAAAGCTTTTTTCACCTTTTTCACTTACATGGGGTGGAGGAACCCCTGAGCCACCAAACCAGGGTTGATTTTATTGTACTCACCTCAATCCAGAGCTGCTGAATCCTTCATTTTTCCTGGATTTGGGAATTTTCTGGCTGCAGTTTTGTTCACTTGGAGCTCCACACCAAAAGCTCAATTTTTGGGTCATTTTTTGTGCTGTTTCCACCCATTTTACCCCATTTTAATCCTGGCTGGAGCCCTGGTGAAGTTAAAATGAGAGCAGGGCCTGGAGCTGTGGGCCAAGCTCAGTTTTACATCTTTATTTTATTTCTCCCCCTCTATTTGTGAAGGTTTTCCACAAGAATTTCCTCAGTTTGAGTGGAATCCATAAAATTCCAGGAGTGTGAGGGGAGGAAAAGCTGCAGAGGGGATTTAAATAAGAGGGGTTTAATCCCAAGGATTGTTCGAGGCCTTGGGTAAAATATTCCAATAAATTTTACCTCTTTTTTACTAAAAATGAGAACAGGGCCTGGAATTGCAGGCCAAGCTCAGTTTTACGCCTTTATTTTTCATTCAAAATTCCAGAAAAATTCCCTGGATTATTTTGGCAGCTCTTTGAGGCTCCATTTTGGGCCTTTCCCCCTCTATTTGTGAAGGTTTTCCACAAAAATTTCCTCAGTTCAGATGAATCTATAAAATTCCAGGTGTGTGAGGGGAGGAAAAGCTGCAGAGAGGATTTACATGAGAGGGGTTTAATCCCAAGTGTTTTTCCAGGCCTTGGGTAAAATATTTATTGAAATTTTTACCTGCTTTTTACTAAAAGTGAGAGCAGGGCCTGGAATTGCAGGCCAAGCTCAGTTTTACACCTTTATTTTTCATTCAAAATTCCCTGGATTATTTTGGCAGCACTTTGAGGCTCCGTTTTGGGCCTTTCCTCCTCTATTTGTGAAGGTTTTCCACAAAAATTTCCTCAGTTCAGATGAATCCATAAAATTCCAGGAGTGTGAGAGGAGGAAAAGCTGCAGAGGGGATTTACATGAGGGGAGGTTCAATCCCAAGGATTTTTCCAGGCCTTGAGTAAAATAGTCCATTAAATTTTACCTCTTTTTTACTAAAAATGAGAGCAGGGCCTGGAATTGCAGGCCAAGCTCAGTTTTACATCTTTATTTTTCATTCAAAATTCCAGAAAAATTCCCTGGATTATTTTGGCAGCACTTTGAGGCTCCATTTTGGGCCTTTCCTCCTCTATTTGTGAAGGTTTTCCATAAAAATTTCCTCAGTTCAGGTGAATCCATAAAATTCCAGGAGTGTGAGGGGAGGAAAAGCTGCAGAGGGGATTTACATGAGGGGAGGTTCAATCCCAAAGATTTTTCCAGGCCTTGAGTAAAATATTCCATTAAATTTTACCTCTTTTTTACCAAAAATGAGAGCAGGGCCTGGAATTGCAGGCCAAGCTCAGTTTTACACATCTTTTATTTTTCATCCAAATTTCCAGTAAAATTCCCTGGATTATTTTGGCAGCACTTTGAGGCTCCATTTTGGGCCTTTCCTCCTCTATTTGTGAAGGTTTTCCACAAAAATTTCCTCAGTTCAGATGAATCCATAAAATTCCAAGAGTGTGAGGGGAGGAAAAGCTGCAGAGGGGATTTACATGAGGGGAGGTTTAATCTCAAGTGTTTTTCCAGGCCTTGGGTACAAAATTCCATGAAATCTCACCCCCCTTTTACTTAAAACAGGAGCAGGGCCTGGAATTGTAGGCCAAGCTCAGTTTTACACCTTTATTTTTCATTCAAAATTCCAGAAAAATTCCCTGGATTTTGTTGGCAGCACTTTGAGGCTCCATTTTGGGCCTTGTCCTACCTCTATTTATGAGGATTTTCCCCAAAAACTTCCTCAGTTCAGGTGAAATCCATAAAATTCCAGGAGTGTGAGGGGAGGAAAAGCTGCAGAGGGGATTTACATGAGAGGGGTTTAATCCCAAGGATTTTTCTAGGCCTTGGGTAAAATATTCCATTAAATTTTACCTCTTTTTTACCAAAAATGAGAGCAGGGCCTGGAATTGCAGGCCAAGCTCAGTTTTACACCTTTATTTTTCATTCAAAATTCCAGAAAAATTCCCTGGATTTTGTTTGGAGCACTTTGAGGCTCCATTTTGGGCCTTGTCCCCCTCTATTTGTGAGGATTTTCCACAAAAATTTCCTCAGTTCAGACGAATCCATAAAATTCCAGGAGTGTGAGGGGAGGAAAAGCTGCAGAGGGGATTTAAATAAGAGGGGTTTAATCCCAAGGATTTTTCCAGGCCTTGGGTAAAATATTCCATTAAATTTTACCTCTTTTTTACTAAAAATGAGAACAGGGCCTGGAATTGCAGGCCAAGCTCAGTTTTACACCTTTATTTTTCATTCAAAATTCCAGAAAAATTCCCTGGATTTTGTTTGGAGCACTTTGAGGCTCCATTCTGGGCCTTGTCCCCCTCTATTTGTGAGGATTTTCCACAAAAATTTCCTCAGTTCAGATGAATCCATAAAATTCCAGGAGTGTGAGGGGAGGAAAAGCTGCAGAGGGGATTTAAATGAGGGGGGGTTTAATCCCAAGGATTTTTCCAGGGAACAGATTCCATTAAATCTCACCTCTCTTTTACTTAAAACAAGAGCAGGGCCTGGAGTTGTGGGTCAAGCTCAGTTTTACACTTTTATTTTGCATCCAAACATCCAGAAAAAATTCCCTGGATTATTTTGGCAGCACTTTGAGGCTCCAGGTTTTTCTCCCTGTGTTTTCTTTCCTGAATTCCCTGACCAAAGAGCTCCATGCCCCATCCAAGGCTCCCATTCCCACTGCATTTCCCAGGAGTTACACTGATTTTGTAGCCTGGTTTTGATTTTTAATAAGTTTTTATCTTCTTCAAACATCAAATCACAGCGAGGGATCTGTGCTCCCCTTGGATTTGGGATCCTCAGGGAAATATTTTGATATCAAGGATCAAAATAAAAGAGTTCAGGCCTTGGATTCTTCGGCTTGTGGGAGAATTCAACATTTTCCTGGTCAAATAAATCCAATTCTGAACCCAGGAGAGGATTTAAAGCATTTTTAACCCCATGGAAAAAGCAATTTTGCTGGGAAATCCTTGTCCCCTCCCTCCCCACCACACAAAAAAGAGTCACTGATAATTCTGTTATTTCCCATCTTAATCCTTCATTTCCAAACCCCAAAAAATTCCCAAAAACCCGTGCTGGTTACAAGTGCTATGGTGAAAAAAATCAAATTACAACATTCACACCCCGAAATCTCAGCGTGCTGCCCCCGTGAGCATCTGGTGAGGCACAAATTAAATATTCCAAGATTTTTCTTGGAAGGATAATAAGAATTATTCTGATGAAGACCTCGAAAAGCAGCAGCAGCAAAGCTGGAGGAGCTGGGGAAGGATTTCAAATGGCTGCAGGTGCAGGGAGCAGTTTCAAGGTCAAAGTGAGGGGTTGTTTTTTGGTTTTTTTCAGTCCAAAATCCAGGATTTTTGGGATTCCTGCTATGCTCCCATCAGCATTCCCATGAAATCAGAGCCGTTCTGGATGGTGATGGGAGCCCCAGCGCTGTTGTCCACGAAGATGGAGGTGTACTGCCCAGCCTGCAGGGGAATGAGGGAAAAAAGGGAATATCTGACACATTCCAGAGGGGAAACAAAGGGAAAAAATTCCATTTCACCAGCAGGAATTTTGCTGAATTCATTGTGTGCATCGAGCTGATGAAGTGGAAGAAATTTGGTGTTGTTTTTATCAAATCCTTCATCAAATCCTTTATCAGATTTTTTATGAAAACCTTTATTAAAACCTTTATCAAATCCTTTATCAGATCCTTTATCAGATCCTTTATCAGATCCTTTATGAAAATCTTTATTAAAACCTTTAAGAAATCCTTTATCAAATCTTTTCTCAGATTCTTTATCAGATCCTTTATGAAATCCTTTATCAAATCCTTTATGAAAATCTTTATGAAAACCTTTATTAAAAGCTTTATCAAATCCTTTATCAAATCCTTTATCCAGTCCTTTATCAAATCTTTTATCATATCCTTTATCAGATCCTTTATGAAAATCTTTATTAAAACCTTTAAGAAATCCTTTATCAAATCTTTTCTCAGATCCTTTATGAAAATCTTTATCAAATCCTTTATCAAAACCTTCATTAGATCCTTTATCAGATCCTTTATCAAAACCTTTTTCAATTCCTTTAACAAATCTTTTAACAAATCCTTTATGAAAACCTTTATCAATCAAACCCTTTATCAAATCCTTTATGAAAACATTTATCAGATCCTTTATGAAAATCTTTATTAAAACCTTTAAGAAATCCTTTATCAAATCTTTTCTCAGATCCTTTATGAAATCCTTTATCAAATCTTTTATGAAAATCTTTATGAAAACCTTTATCAGATCCTTTATCAAATCTTTTATCAGATCCTTTATCAAATCCTTTATGAAAACCATTATCAAATCCTTTATCAAAACCTTCATTAAATCCTTTATCAAATCCTTTATCAAAACCTTTTTCAATTCCTTTAACAAATCCTTTATGAAAACCTTTATCAGATCCTTTATTAGATCCTTTATGAACACCTTTATGAAATCCTTTATCAAATCTTTTATGAAAATCTTTATGAAAACCTTTATCAGATCCTTTATGAAAACTTTATCAAACCCTTTATGAAAACCTTTATCAGATCCTTTATGAAAATCTTTATTAAAACCCTTAAGAAATCCTTTATCAAATCTTTTATCAGATCTTTATGAAAACCTTTATCAAACCCTTTATCAGATCCTTTCCTGCCCTGGCACCTTTTTTGGGTGAAGTGGCCTCAGAGCCCTCCTGGGATGTGGGAAATTCAATTGGCACCTCAGCAATGCCCAGGGGAGAGCTGGGAAAGGGAAATTTATCCAAAATTTATTAGAAATATTTCATTTTTCTCAGAAATATTCCATTCTTCTTCCTGTGCCTTCGATTCAGAGTGTGAAACCTGAGTCAAGTTTTTCCTCCTGGTCCTGCCCCAGGTGAGGAATTTCCCTCTTTTAAATGTAGAAAAAAGTTCCAAAATCCTCCCCCAGCTCCAGGGAAATAAAATTCCATGTCCTGCCTGGAGATTTGGGGCAGAAATTCCCAATTTTTAGTGCCTCACCTGCAGCTGCAGCAACCCATGGACGTAAATGGTGAAGATTTTGCTGTTGCTTTCCAGCCCAGCAATGACTTCCAAGGACCTAAAACAAATAAAAAATAAAGAAATAAAGAAATAAACAAATTAAAACCCCTCAGGCATGGGTGGAAGGATGATTATCCCTCAATTTCCTTGGAAATTGGAGCAGTTGGAGCAAAAATGGGAATTTTGACTGGAATTTTAAAAATTAAAAAAAGCAAAACCAAAATAAGTAATATAAATAAAAAAATCAAAATAAAATAAGCAAAAATAAAATCCTCCAATAATTTCTGTGTGAGAAAAGTTGAATTTTGGTGTTTTGGGGGGAAGGATTTTGAGATTTTTGCACACAAGCAAAAATAAAATCCATCAATAATTTCTGTGTGAGAAATGACAAATTTGGGGTTTTTTGGGGGAGGATTTTGAGATTTTTGCACATGAGCAAAAAAAAAAAAAAATCCTTCAAGAATTTCTGGGTGAGAAAGGGCAAATTTTGGGTTTTTGGGGGGAGGATTTTGAGATCAGGGATCTCAAAAATAAAAAAAAAGGCAAAAATAAAATAAGCAAAATAAACAAAATAAAATAAGCAAAAATAAAATCCTTCAATAATTTCTGGGTGAAAAAGGGCGAATTTTGGGGTTTTCTGGGGAAGATTTTGAGATTTTTGCACCCAAGCAAAAATAAAATCCATCAATAATTTCTGTGTGAGAAATGGCAAATTTGGGGTTTTTGGGGGAGGATTTTGAGATTTTTGCACATGAGCAAAAATAAAATCCATCAATAATTGTGCTGCAGCTCAAAATCCAGGCAGAGCTCCTCCACCTTTATTTTTTATTTCGGGGAGAGTTTTTCCCTGTGGAATTCCCACTTTCCAAGCCCAATCCAGGTTTTTGGCACAGCCACAACCAGCCCAGCCCAGTTAAACTCGGTTTTAAGCTCCCAGCCTGGTTCCTCCCTCCCTGCCCACAGTTGTTTTCCCAATTAACCCAACCCTTTCCTAATTGATTTTTTCCTTCCCGGTGATGAAACCCTGCGAGTTCCAACGTGTTTTTCTCAGGAGAAATGAAAACTGGGAGCCGAGGTTGTGTCACATCCTGCCCAAATCCCATTCCTCCATCCCAGCCCGAGTTTCCACAGCTCGTCCCAAAGCCCCGGGGGCTTTTCCAGCCCATGGATGGGTGGATGGGTGGTGGCATCCCCAGGAAATTCCACAGGGAGTGTGTCCGGGCAGGCTCGGATCGCTCCTGCCAGCGCCTTCCGTCCCAGCCACGCTCTCCTGGCGCTGGGGTGTGCCCCAGATCCATTCTGATCATTTAAATCCATCCTGAGTGCTCTGGGGTGTGCCCCAGGTCCATCCTGATCATTTAAATCCAGTCTGAGCACTCTGGGATGTGTCCCAGATCCATCCTGATCACTCAAATCCATCCTGATCATTTAAATCCATCCTGAGTGCTCTGGGATGTGCTCCAGATCCTTCCTGATAATTTAAATCCATCCTGAGTGCTCTGGAATCTGTCCCAGATCCATCCTGATCATTTAAATCCAGTCTGAGCACTCGGGGATGTGCCCCAGATCCATTCTGATCATTTAAATCCATCCTGGGCGCTCTGGGGTGTGCCCCAGATCCATCCTGACCATTTAAATCCATCCTGAGCACTCTGGGATGTGCCCCAGATCCATTCTGATCATTTAAATCCATCCTGAGTGCTCTGGGGTGTGCCCCAGATCCATCCTGATCATTTAAATCCATCCTGAGCGCTCTGGGATGTGCCCCAGATCCATCCTCATCATTTAAATCCATCCTGAGCGCTCTGGGGTGTGCCCCAGGTCCATCCTCATCATTTAAATCCATCCTGAGCACTCTGGGATGTGCCCCAGATCCATTCTGATCATTTAAATCCATCCTGAGTGCTCTGGGGTGTGCCCCAGATCCATCCTGATCATTTAAATCCATCCTGAGCGCTCTGGGATGTGCCCCAGATCCATCCTCATCATTTAAATCCATCCTGAGCACTCTGGGATGTGCCTCAGATCCTTCCTGATAATTTAAATCCATCCTGAGTGCTCTGGAATCTGTCCCAGATCCATCCTGATCACACAAATCCATCCTGGTTGCTCTGGGATGTGCCCCAGATCCATCCTGATCATTTAAATCCATCCTGAGCACTCTGGGATGTGCCCCAGATCCATCCTGATCACACAAATCCATCCTGAGCACTCTGGGATGTGCCCCAGATCCTTCCTGATCATTTAAATCCATCCTGAGCACTCTGGGATGTGCCCCAGATCCATCCTGATCACACAAATCCCTCCTGAGCGCTCTGGGATGTGCCCCAGATTCTTCCTGATCATTTAAATCCATCCTGAGTGCTCTGGGATGTGCCCCAGATCCATCCTGATCATTTAAATCCATCCTGAGCGCTCTGGGATGTGCCCCAGATCCATCCTGATCATTTAAATCCATCCTGAGCGCTCTGGGGTGTGCCCCAGATCCATTCTGATCATTTAAATCCATCCTGAGCACTCTGGGATGTGCCCCAGGTCCATCCTGATCATTTAAATCCATCCTGAGTGCTCTGGGGTGTGCCCCAGATCCATCCTGATCACACAAATCCATCCTGATCATTCTCCTGGCGCTGGGGTGTGCCCCAGATCCATCCTGATCATTTAAATCCATCCTGAGCACTCTGGGATGTGCCCCAGATCCATCCTGATCATTTAAATCCAGTCTGAGCACTCTGGGATCTGTCCCAAATCCATCCTGATCATTTAAATCCATCCTGGTTGCTCTGGGATGTGCCCCAGATCCATCCTGATCATTTAAATCCATCCTGAGCACTCTGGGATCTGTCCCAGATCCATCCTGATCATTTAAATCCATCCTGAGCACTCTGGGATGTGCCCCAGATCCATCCTGATCATTTAAATCCATCCTGAGCGCTCTGGGATGTGCCCCAGATCCATCCTGATTGCTCAAATCCATCCTGATCACTCAAATCCATCCTGATCACTCAAATCCATCCTGAGTGCTCTGGGATCTGTCCCAGATCCATCCTGATAATTTAAATCCATCCTGAGCACTCTGGGATGTGCCCCAAATCCATCCTGATCATTTAAATCCATCCTGGTTGCTCTGGGATGTGCCCCAGATCCATCCTGATCATTTAAATCCAGTCTGAGCACTCCGGGATCTGTCCCAAATCCATCCTGATCATTTAAATCCAGTCTGAGCACTCGGGGATGTGCGACAAATCCATCCTGATCATTTAAATCCAGTCTGAGCACTCTGGGATGTGCCCCAAATCCATCCTGATCATTTAAATCCATCCTGAGTGCTCTGGGATGTGCCCCAAATCCATCCTGATCACACAAATCCATCCTGAGTGCTCTGGGATCTGTCCCAGATCCATCCTGATCACACAAATCCATCCTGAGTGCTCTGGGATCTGTCCCAGATCTATCCTGATCACTCAAATCCATCCTGATCACACAAACCCATCCTGAGCACTCTGGGATGTGCCCCAAATCCATCCTGATCACTCAAATCCATCCTGAGTGCTCTGGGATGTGCCCCAGATCCTTCCTGATAATTTAAATCCATCCTGAGTGCTCTGGGATCTGTCCCAGATCCATCCTGATCACTCAAATCCATCCTGAGTGCTCTGGGATCTGTCCCAGATCCATCCTGATCACACAAATCCATCCTGGTTGCTCTGGGATGTGCCCCAGATCCATCCTCATCATTTAAATCCATCCTGAGTGCTCTGGGATGTGCCCCAGATCCATCCTGATCACACAAATCCATCCTGAGCACTCTGGGATCCATCCCAGATCCATCCTGATCACTCAAATCCATCCTGATCATTCTCCTGGTGCTGGGATGTGCCCCAGATCCATCCTGATCACACAAATCCATCCTGAGCACTCTGGGATCTGTCCCAGGTCCATCCTGATTGCTCCCACTGCTCTTGGATCTGTCCCAGATGCATCCCAATTGCTCAAATCCATCCTGATCACACTGGGATCTGCCCCAAATCCATCCTGATCACACAAATCCATCCTGAGTGCTCTGGGATCTGTCCCAAATCCATCCTGATTGCTCAAATCCATCCTGATCGCTCAAATCCATCCTGAGTGCTCTGGGATCTGTCCCAGATCCATTCCTGATCATTTAAATCCATCCTGAGCGCTCTGGGATGTGCCCCAAATCCATCCTGATCACTCAATCCATCCTGGTTGCTCTGGGATGTGTCCCAGATCCATTCCTGATCACACAAATCCATCCTGATCACACTGGGATCTGTCCCAAATCCATCCTGATCACCCTCCTGGCACTGGGATCTGTCCCAGATCCATCCTGATCGCTCTGGGATCTCTCCCAAATCCATTCTGATCACTCAAATCCATCCTGGTAATTCTGGGATCTGTCCCAGATCCATCCTGATCATTCAAATTCATCCTGATCACTCTCCTGGTACTGGGATCTGTCCCAAATCCATCCTGATCACTCAAATCCATCCTGAGCACTCTGGGATCCATCCCAGATCCATCCTGATCACCCTGATCTGTCCCAAATCATTCCTGATCACTTCCAGTGCTTATATTAGTCTAAATAATGATTTATTTATAATTATTTTATAATTCTTTCTCACTAAAAATAAAAGCAATTTTGATGTATTATTTTATATGTAGGTGATTAAATATTACTACAAATAATTATAATATTCCATAATTATCATTATAAAGAACACTAATTTGGATGTATTATTTTCTATTTGGGTGATCAAATATTACTATAAATAATCATAATATTTCATAATTATCACTATACATAACAATAATTTGGTGTATTATTTTCTGTTTGGGTGATTAAATATTACTGTAAATAATAATTTGTTTATAATATTTCATAATTATAACTAGAAATAATGATAATTTTTAGGTGATTAACCCTGAGAGGTTAAAAAACTCAGAATTAAAAGAACACCTGAGGGATGCTCTGAAGAACAACAAGAATTTATGATTAAAAAATCCACTTTTTCTGAACTCCATCACCCAAAATGGGCTGAATTATTAGGAAATATTTCAAATTTTGGAAAAGAATGATCCCCAATCCCCTGGAGTGACTCACGTGTGTCTGTGGCACAGGGACTCGATGCAGATCAGCACCCGCACGTTGTCCCTGGCTCGCAGCTGCCCTTTGCTCTTCAGCTCGCTGTGGTCTGGGAAAAACAGTGGGAAAAATGTCAGCATTCCCAAAAATCCTGGGATCCCACTCCAGAGGGACTGCAGCAGCCTGGGGATGGCTGGGCTGGGGGTTGAGGAAGGTTCTGGAAGGTTCCTCCATATCCGATGGAGCCAAAGCCAGCAGATCCAAGGTGGATCCATCAGGGATAGAACCTCTGGGATAATGGATTTAAAATGGAGATCCAAGGTGGATCCGTCAGGGCAGAACCTCTTGGATAATGGATTTAAAATGGAGATCCAAGGTGGATCCGTCAGGGCAGAACCTCTTGGATAATGGATTTTAAAATGGAGATCCAGGTGGATCCATTGGGGCAGAACCTCTGGGATAATGGATTTTAAAATGGAGATCCAAGGTGGATCCGTCAGGGCAGAACCTCTGGGATAATGGATTTTAAAATGGAGATCCAAGGTGGATCCATTGGGGCAGAACCTCTGGGATAATGGATTTTAAAATGGAGATCCAAGGTGGATCCGTCAGGGCAGAACCTCTGGGATAATGGATTTAAAATGGAGATCCAAGGTGGATCCGTCAGGGCAGAACCTCTTGGATAATGGATTTAAAATGGGGATCCGAGGTGGATCCATCAGTGATAGAAATTCTGGGATAATGAATTTAAAATGGGATTCAAGGAGGATCCATCAGTGTTAGAACTTCTGGAAAAATGGATTAAAAAATGGGATCCAAGGTGGATCCACCTCTGTCCATCAGGGCAGAACCTTTGGGATAATGGATTTAAAAGGGGATCCAAGATGGATCCATCAGTGGCAGAACCTCTGGGATAATGGATTTAAAAGGGGATCCAAGATGGATCCATCAGTGGCAGAACCTCTGGGATAATGGATTTAAAAGGGGATCCAAGATGGATCCATCAATGATAGAACCTCTGGGATAATGGATTTAAAAGGGGATCCAAGATGGATCCATCAGTGGCAGAACCTCTGGGATAATGGATTTTAAAATGGAGATCCAAGGTGGATCCATCAGGGCAGAACCTTTGGGATAATGGATTTTAAAAGGGCATCCGAGGTGGATCCATCAGTGATAGAAACTCTGGGATAATGTATTCAAAATGGGAATCCAAGGTGGATCCATCAGTGATAGAACCTCTGGGATAATGGATTTAAAAAGGGGATCCACCAAGATGGATCCATCTCTGGTCATGAAGGCAGAACCTCTAGAAAAAATGGATTTAAAATGGGATCCAAGGTGGATCCACCAGTGATAGAACCTCTGGAATAGCAGATTTGAAAAGGAGATCCAAGGTGGATCCACCAGTGATAGAACTTCTGGAAAAATGGATTAAAAAATGGAGATCCAAGGTGGATCCACCTCTGGACATGAGGGCAGAACCTTTGGGATAATGGATTTAAAATGGGATCCAAGATGGATCCGTCAGTGGCAGAACCTCTGGAAAAACAGATTTTAAAGGAGATCCATCACTGGCCATCCATGGCAGAACCTCTGGCATATCAGATTTTATAAGGGGCAAAAAACCTTGTGCAACTCTGAGGAAAGAAATGTGGGGGAAATGTTGGGGAAGAGCTGCTCCTGCAGGAAAAAAACATGGAAAACCTGCCTGGATGCAGCCCTACACCAACTTCTGCATTTTTCCTGATTTTTTTTGTGGAAGGCAGAACTCCCATGGATAAATTTGCTCCCCAAGCTCTGCCTCTGTAGGAAATGTGAAATTTTGGTGCACATGGGGCAGCCCAGAGTTCCTGGTGCCGTATCCATGTTTTCCCTGGATCTCCAGGGGTCCTCCAGGGGTTCCTAGGGGTTCCCAGGGACTCTCCAGGGGTTCTCAGGGTCCCAGGGCAGCACTCACCGATGTGGATGTTGGCTGAGAATTGGTAGATGCCGCCCACAGGGGCGGTGAAGCGGCCGGTGGCCAGGTTCAGTCCTGAGCCCCGCAGGAACGCGCCCTTGGCCAGCGGCTGTGGGGAGAGAGCACGGCTGCAGGGGGGCTGATCCCAAATCCATCCCTGGGCTGGTCCCAAATCTCTGGGCTGATCCCAAAACCCTGCACTGATCCTGAATTCCTGCACTGATCCTGAATCCCTGAGCTGATCTCGAATTCCTGAGCTGATCCCAAATCCATTCCTGGGCTGATCCCAAATCCATCCCTGGGCTGGTCCCAAATCCATCAGCTGGTCCCAAAACCCTGCACTGATCCTGAATTCCTGCACTGATCCTGAATCCCTGCGCTGATCTCGAATTCCTGAGCTGATCCCAAATCCATTCCTGGGCTGATCCCAAATCCATCCCTGGGCTGACCCCAAATCCATCAGCTGGTCCCAGATTCATCCTTGGGCTGGTCCTGAATCCATCAGCTGATCCCAAACCCATCCCTGGGCTGACCCCAAATCCCTAAACTGATCCTCAGTCCATCCCTGAATACTTCCCTGGGCTGATCCCAAATCCATCAGCTGATCCCAGATTCATCCCTGGGCTGGTCCTGAATCTCTGGGCTGATCCCAAAACCCTGCACTGATCCTGAACTCCTGCGCTGATCTGAAATCCCTGTGCTGATCCTGGGCTGATCCCAAATCCATCCCTGGGCTGATCCCAAACCCCTAAACTGATCCTGAATCCATTCCTGGGCTGATCCCAAATCCCTAGGCAGATCCTGAATCCCTGGGCTGATCCCAAATCCATCCCTGGGCTGATCCCAAATCCCAGTGTTGTCCCTGAATCCCTGGGCTGCTCCTGAATGCATCCCTGCGCTGATCGCTGATCCCAAATCCCTGCATTGTTCCTGGATCCCTGGATCCCTGGAACTAATCCCTGCTCCTAAATCCATCCCTGGGCTGATCCCAAATTTCTGCACTGATCCCAAATCCCTGTGGTGCTCCCAAATCCCTGGGCTGGTCACAAATCCCTGCGCTGGTCACAAATCCCGACTCCCTGTGGTGCTGCTGGCTCCATCCCAGTGCTGCTCCTGGCTCTGAATTCCCCTTTTCCAGAGGGCACAAGCCCAAACCAGCCACTTCTCGTCCCGGGCTGTGGTGCCAGCTCGGCATCCAGAGCCTCCCACAGCAGCTCCGAGCCAGGAAAAATTAGCAAGGATTTGGGCACCCCATCCCTGAGGCCTGGGAAGCAGCAGCCCACGCTCCTGCTGCTGGGATGGCTTAATTAGCCTCATTTTCTCTGCTAATTAATGAGGCAGCAGCTCTTCTTCCAGCCCTGCCCACGCCTCAGGGCTGATCCTGCCTGGCTGCCAAAAGCCAAGCTGCCAAAAGTTTGGGAAGAATCCAGGAATGCATTGGGAGTCCCAGCAGCTCCTCCAGATCCTTTCCCTCCTTTGGACAATTCCTCATGGAATTTTATCTTCCTTTCAGCCTCAGAGGAGTTTCTGGGATGAGGCAGGATGAAATCCTGAATCCCTGGGCTGATCTGGAATCCATCCCTGGGCTGATCCCAAATCCATCCCTGGACTGATTCCAAATCCCTGGACTGATCCCAAATCAATCCCTGCGCTGATCCCAATTCCATCCTGGACTGATCCGAATCCATCCCTGGACTGATCCCGAATCCATCCCTGGACTGATCCCGAATCCATCCCTGGACTGATCCCAATCCATCCCAGGGCTGATCTTGAATCCCCAGGATTCCCACAGAGCCAAGCAAGGAGCTGGAGCTGCCCCACAGCTCCCAGGATGACTCTGGAATTCCTCACCGACTGGAAATTCTGGAGTTCCACCAAGGTTTCTTGTCCACCACCACCTGGCCCTTGAGCTTGCAGTGGAACGCCTCCTCCACACGGCGCTGGGGGGGAACCTCCTGCAGGGACAGCAGCAGTGGGGGCAGCTGGCTGGGGTGGGCTGAAACAGCCAGGGAGGCTCGCTGCTCCATGCTTCTGAGGGGAAAAGGGAAAGAAAAGGGAATAAAATTAAATAAAATCTTCATTTAAGGCCTGGTCTGTGAATGGAACCTCCTGCAGGGACAGCAGCAGCAGAGGCAGCTGGCTGAGGTGGGCTGAAACAGCCAGGGAGGCTTGGTGCTCCATGGCTTCTGAAGGGAAAAGGGGAATAAATTAAATAAAATTAAATAAAATCTTCATTTAAGGGTCTGGCCATTCCTGTTGCTGAATGGAACCTCCGCAGGGATAGCAGCAGCAGGGGCGACTGGCTGGGGTGGGCTAAAAATGGCCAGGGAGGCTCAGTGCTCCATGGTTTCTGAGGGCAAAAGGGAAATAAAATGAAATAAAATTAAATGAAACTCTAATTTAAGGGCCTGGTCTGTGAATGGAACCTCCTGCAGGGATAGCAGCAGCGGGGCAGCTGGCTGAGGTGGGCTGAAACAGCCAGGAGGCTCAGTGCTCCTTGGCTTCTGAGGGGAAAAGGGGAATAAAATGAAATTAAATCTTCATTTAAGGTCTGGCCTAGTGGGGGCAGCTGTGTGGGATGGGCTTCTGAGGGGAAAAGGGAAATAAAATGAAATAAAAGGAAATCAACCCCTAATTTAAAGGGCCTAGCCCTAGTGAGGGCAGCTGGCTGGGGTGGCCAAAATGGCCAGGGAGGCTCAGTGCTCCTTGGCTTCTGAGGGGAAAGTGGGAATAAAATGAAATAAAATCTTCATTTAAGGGTCTGGCTGGTGAGGGAAGCTGGCTGGCATGGGCTTCTGAGGGGAAAATGGAAAAAAAGGGAAATAAACCTCTAATTTAAGGGCCTGGCCTAGTGAAGGCAGCTGGCTGGGGTGGGCTGAAACAGCCAGGGAGGCTCGGTGCTCCATGGCTTCTGAGGGGAAAAGGGGAATAAAATTAAATAAAACCTTTATTTAAGGGTCTGGTCTAGTGGGGGCAGCTGTGTGGGATGGGCTTCTGAGGGGAAAGGGAAATAAAATGAAATAAAATTAAATGAAACTCTAATTTGAGGGTCTGGCCAGTGGGGTGGAACCTTCGGGACAGCAGCAGTGGGGGCAGCTGGCTGGGATGGGCTGAAATGGCCAGGGAGGCTTGCTGCTCCATGGCTTCTGAGGGGAAAAGGGGAATAAAATTAAATAAAATCTTCATTTAAGGGTCTGGCCTAGTGGGGTCAGCTGTCTGGGATGGACTTCTGAGGGGAAAAGGGAAATAAAGGAAAATAAACCCCTAGTTTAAAGGCCTGGGCTAGTGAGGGCAGCTGGCTGGGGTGGCCTCAACTGGCCACCGAGGCCTCAGTGCTCCATGGCTTCTGAGGGGAAAAGGGGAATAAAATGAAATAAAATCCTCATTTGAGGGTCTGGCCTAGTGGGGGCAGATGGCTGGGATGGGCTTCTGAGGGGAAAAGGGAAATAAAGGGAAATAAAAGGAAATAAACCCCTAATTTAAGGACCTGGCCTAGTGAGGGCAGCTGGCTGGGGTGGCCAAAATGGCCAGGGAGGCTCAGTGCTCCTTGGCTTCTGAGGGGAAAAGGGGAATAAAATTAAATAAAATCTTCATTTAAGGGTATGGCCTGGTGGGGGCAGATGGGATTCTGAGGGGGAAACGGAAATAAAGGGAAATAAAGGGAAATAAACCCCTAATTTAAGGGCTGGCTTAGCAGGAGCAGCTGGCTGGGGTGGGCCAAAAGGACCAGGGATGCTTTGGTGCTCGATGGCTTCTGAGGGGAAAAGGGGAATAAAATGAAATAAAAGGAAATAAAATCTTCATTTAAGGGCTGGCCTATGAAACCATTAATGTGTGGTTGGATTCTGCACTTGGATGCTCAATTTCAGCCAGCAGCACTGGGGGAACATTTCTGCTTGCCAGGGGAATTCTTTGGGGTGCAGGCCTTGATTTGTCCTGGTGCTTCACCAAAACAAAACTCTTCCAGCCTTCAACACCCTTTATCTTTAATATCCTTTTGGAATCTTTTACCTTTTAAAATCTTTTACCTTTTAAGATCTCCTTGAACTCCTGCAGAAGAACTTCCCTGGTGACTTCAGCCCCAGGGGCTCCTGGAGGTCCCTGAGGCCCAGGAGGTCCTGGAGGCCAACCAGGCCTCGCTGAGGGGAAAAAAAAAAGGAAATTTGGGATTAAAACCTGGGAAGTGCAGAAAATCCTACAGGGAAATCAGCAACGT
>JAJEOU010000287.1:7039147-7126048 GCA_021534815.1 Acrocephalus arundinaceus | reverse complement strand
CAGGTTTTATCCCTAAAATCTCCCAAATTCCCAAAGCTTCCCGAATTCCCAACACTTCCCAAGTGGTTTGTAGCTCTTAAAATTGAGCATTTTTCACTAAAATTGATGTTTATGGACAGAAATTTGGTTAAATTTTGATCCTGAGGATCTGTGGGTGAGGCTGGAAAAAGGAACCAAATCCCAAGCAGGTTTTATCCCTGAGAAATCCCAAATTCCCAAATTCCCAAAGCTTCCCAAGCAGTTTGTAGCTCTCAAAATTGAGCATTTTTCACTAAAATTGACATTTACAGATAAAATCTTTGTCAGATTTGCTCCTACGGCTGTGCCTGGAAAGGGGAACCAAACCCCACCCAGGTTTTATCCCTGAAATCTCCCAATTCCCAAAACTTCCCAAGTGATTCTTAGCTCTTAAAATTGAGCATTTTTCACTAAAACTGACATTCACAGATAGAAATTTATCAGATTTGCTCCTACGGCTGTGCCTGGAAATAGGAACCCAACCCCACCCAGATTTTCTCCCCGAAATCTCCCCCATTCCCAAATTTCCCCCATTCCAGGCCCCGCTCTCACGGTGAACTCGGAGGTCTCGATGCTGCCCAGGGTGGGCCCTTTCTCCACCATGAAGCTCAGCAGCCCTGTCAGGATGGTGGACACCGACCACGCCGGGTTCCACGTGTCCGGGTGGAAATCCGTGATGGACAGACACAACCTGGCCCCAAAAAAAACCCAAAAAAAACCCCAAAGGGATGGGATTTGTGGGATTTGGGATGGCCCCAGCAGGGTTTTGGGGTGGCTGTGGGGTTGGGGTGCAATCCTGACCTGGTGTTGCACTTGAATCTTCCGTTGGGGGTGATCATATAAATACTGGGAGGTTTGAAGGGGAATTCTCGAGGGAAGATGAGTTTGCCGTGGTAATAACCACCTGCAGCACGGGTAATTAACAGCTGGTTAATTAATTTTTCATTAATGATCCCCCTCCTCAGTTGCCAGCCCCATTTCCCACCTAATTCCAATTTCCAGCCTCAATTCCCTGTTTTATTCCTTATAAACGACCCAAAAAAATCCAATTTTCGTCCCAATTCCTCTGCTTTATTCCTTCTAAACTGCCCCAAAAATGGGTTAAATAAATTTTATTTAATAAATATACATTAAATTATATTTAATAAGCAATTCTCATTCCAATCCCAATTCCCTTGATTTATTCCTTCTAAACGACCCAAAAAAATCCAATTTTTGTCCCAATTCCTCTGCTTTATTCCTTCTAAACTACCCCAAAAATGGGTTAAATAATTAATTAATTAAATAATTAAAATAATTTTATTTAATAAATAGATATTTAATTATATTTAATAACTCTCATTCCAATCCCAACTCCCTTGATTTATTCCTTCTAAACTACCCCAAAAAATCCAATTTTCGTCCCAATTCCTCTGCTTTATTCCTTCTAAACTACCCCAAAAATGGGTTAAATAATTAATTAATTAAATAATTAAAATAATTTTATTCAATAAATATATATTTAATTATATTTAATAACTAATTCTCATTCCAATCCCAATTTCCCTACATTATTCCTTCTCCTAAACTTCTAAATAAAATGGGTTAAATAAATTTTATTTCATCATTTCCATTCCAATTTCAATTTCCATTTCCAATTCCCATCCCCAATTCCTCTGCTTTATTCCTTATAAACTACCCAAAAAAATCCAATTTTTGTCCCAATTCCTCTGCTTTATTCCTTTTAAACTACCCCAAAAAGGAGTTAAATAATTAATTAATTAAATAATTAAAATAATTTTATTTAATAAATAGATATTTAATTATATTTAGTTAGTAATTTTCACTCCAATCCCAATTTCCCTGCGTTATTCCTTCTCCTAAACTAACAAAAAAATGAATTAAATAAATTTTATTTCATAAATAATTCCCACCCCAATTCCAATTTCTATTTCCAATTCCCATCCTTTATTCCTTCTCCTAAACTTCCAAATAAAATGGGTTAAATAAATTTTATTTCATCATTTCCATTCCAATTTCAATTTCCATTTCCAATTCCCATCCCAATTCCCTTGATTTATTCCTTCTAAACTACCCCAAAAAAATCCAATTTTTGTCCCAATTCCTCTGCTTTATTTCTTTTAAACTACCCTAAAAATGGGTTAAATAATTAATTAATTAAAATAATCTTATTTAATAAATAGATATTTAATTATATTTAGTTAGTAATTTTCACTCCAATCCCAATTTCTCTGTGTTATTCCTTCTCCTAAACTACCAAATAAAATGGGTTAAATAAATTTTATTTCATAAATAATTTCCATTCCAATTTCTATTTCCATTTCCAATCCCCATCCCCAATTCCTCTGCTTTATTCCTTCTAAACTACCCCAAAAATGGGTTAAATAAATTTTATTTAATAAATATACATTAAATTATATTTAGTTAGTAATTTTCACTCCAATCCCAACTCCCTTGATTTATTCCTTCTAAACTACCCGAAAAAATCCAATTTTTGTCCCAATTCCTCTGCTTTATTCCTTCTAAACTACCCCAAAAATGGGTTAAATAATTAATTCATTAAATAATTAAAATAATTTTATTCAATAAATATATATTTAATTATATTTAATAACTAATTCTCATTCCAATCCCAATTTCCCTACATTGTTCCTTCTCCTAAACTTCTAAATAAAATGGGTTAAATAAATTTTATTTCATCATTTCCATTCCAATTTCTATTTCCATTTCCAATTCCCATCCTCAATTCCTCTGCTTTATTTCTTCTTAACTACCCCAAAAATGGGTTAAATAAATTTTATTTCATAAATAATTTCCATTCCAATTTCAATTTCCATTTCCAATTCCCATCCCAATTCCCTTGATTTATTCCTTATAAACTACCCCAAAAAAATCCAATTTTTGTCCCAATTCCTCTGCTTTATTCCTTTTAATCTACCCCAAAAATTGGTTAAATAATTAATTAATTAAATAATTAAAATAACTTTATTTAATAAATATATATTTAATTATATTTAGTTAGTAATTTTCACTCCAATCCCAATTTCTCTGTGTTATTCCTTCTCCTAAACTACCAAATAAAATGGGTTAAATAAATTTTATTTCATAAATAATTTCCATTCCAATTTCTATTTCCATTTCCAATCCCCATCCCAATTCCTCTGCTTTATTCCTTCTAAACTACCCCAAAAATGGGTTAAATAAATTTTATTTAATAAATATACATTAAATTATATTTAGTTAGTAATTTTCACTCCAATCCCAACTCCCTTGATTTATTCCTTCTAAACTACCCCAAAAAATCCAATTTTTGTCCCAATTCCTCTGCTTTATTCCTTCTAAACTACCCCAAAAATGGGTTAAATAATTAATTCATTAAATAATTAAAATAATTTTATTCAATAAATAGATATTTAATTATATTTAATAACTAATTCTCATTCCAATCCCAATTCCTCTGCATTATTCCTTCTAAACTACCCCAAAAAATCCAATTTTTGTCCCAATTCCTCTGCTTTATTTCTTCTAAACTACCCTAAAAATGAGTTAAATAATTAATTAATTAAAATAATTTTATTTAATAAATATATATTTAATTATATTTAGTTAGTAATTTTCACTCCAATCCCAATTCCCATCCTTTATTCCTTCTCCTAAACTTCCAAATAAAATGGGTTAAATAAATTTTATTTCATAAATAATTTCCATTCCAATTTCTATTTCCATTTCCAATTTTCATCCCAATTCCCTTGATTTATTCCTTCTAAACTACCCCAAAAATGGGTTAAATAAATTTTATTTAATAAATATACATTAAATTATATTTAATAAGCAATTCTCATTCCAATCCAATTCCCCTGCATTATTCCTTCTAAACTACCCAAAAAAATCCAATTTTTGTCCCAATTCCTCTGCTTTATTCCTTCTAAACTACCCCAAAAATGGGTTAAATAAATTTTATTTAATAAATATACATTAAATTATATTTAATAAGCAATTCTCATTCCAATCCCAATTCCTCTGCATTATTCCTTCTAAACTACCCCAAAAAATCCAATTTTTGTCCCAATTCCTCTGCTTTATTCCTTCTAAACTACCCCAAAAATGGGTTAAATAAATTTTATTTAATAAATATACATTAAATTATATTTAATAAGCAATTCTCATTCCAATCCCAACTCCCTTGATTTATTCCTTCTAAACTACCCCAAAAAATCCAATTTTTGTCCCAATTCCTCTGCTTTATTCCTTCTAAACTACCCCAAAAATGGGTTAAATAATTAATTAATTAAATAATTAAAATAATTTTATTTAATATATATTTAATTATATTTAATAACTAATTCTCATTCCAATCCCAATTTCCCTGTGTTATTCCTTCTCCTAAACTTCTAAATAAAATGGGTTAAATAAATTTTATTTCATCATTTCCATTCCAATTTCAATTTCCATTTCCAATTCCCATCCCAATTCCCTTGATTTATTCCTTATAAACTACCCCAAAAAATCCAATTTTTGTCCCAATTCCTCTGCTTTATTCCTTTTAAACTACCCCAAAAAGGAGTTAAATAATTAATTAATTAAATAATTAAAATAATTTTATTTAATAAATAGATATTTAATTATATTTAGTTAGTAATTTTCACTCCAATCCCAATTTCCCTGCGTTATTCCTTCTCCTAAACTACCAAAAAAAAGAATTAAATAAATGATATTTCATAAATAATTCCCACCCCAATTCCAATTTCTATTTCCAATTCCCATCCTTTATTCCTTCTCCTAAACCTCTAAATAAAATGGGTTAAATAAATTTTATTTCATAAATAATTTCCATTCCAATTTCTATTTCCATTTCCAATTCCCATCCCCAATTCCTCTGCTTTATTCCTTCTAAACTACCCCAAAAATGGGTTAAATAAATTTTATTTAATAAATATACATTAAATTATATTTAATAAATAATTCTCATTCCCATCCCAATTCCCCTGCATTATTCCTTCTAAACTACCCCAAAAAATCCAATTTTTGTCCCAATTCCTCTGCTTTATTTCTTCTAAACTACCCCAAAAATGGGTTAAATAAATTTTATTTAATAAATATATATTAAATTATATTTAGTAAGCAATTCTCATTCCAATCCCAATTCTCTTGATTTATTCCTTCTAAACTACCCCAAAAAATCCAATTTTCGTCCCAATTCCTCTGCTTTATTCCTTCTAAACTACCCCAAAAATGGGTTAAATAATTAATTCATTAAATAATTAAAATAATTTTATTTAATAAATAGATATTTAATTATATTTAATAACGAATTCTCATTCCAATCCCAATTTCCCTGCATTATTCCTTCTCCTAAACTTCTAAATAAAATGGGTTAAATAAATTTTATTCCATCATTTCCATTCCAATTTCAATTTCCATTTCCAATTCCCATCCCCAATTCCTCTGCTTTATTCCTTCTAAACTGCCCCAAAAATGGGTTAAATAAATTTTATTTAATAAATATACATTAAATTATATTTAATAAATAATTCTCATTCCAATCCAATTCCTCTGCATTATTCCTTATAAACTACCCAAAAAATCCAATTTTTGTCCCAATTCCTCTGCTTTATTTCTTCTAAACTACCTCAAAAATGAGTTAAATAATTAATTAATTAAAATAATTTTATTTAATAAATATATATTTAATTATATTTAATAACTAATTCTCATTCCAATCCCAATTTCCCTGTGTTATTCCTTCTCCTAAACTACCAAAAAAAAAGAATTAAATAAATGATATTTCATAAATAATTCCCACTCCAATCCCAATCCTTTATTCCTTTTCCTAAACTTCCTAAGAAAATGGGTTAAATAAATTTTATTTCATAAATAATTTCCACTCCAATTCCAATTTCTATTTCCAATTCCCATCCTCAATTCCCTTGCTTTATTCCTTCTCCTTCATTTCCCAAAAATGGGTTAAATAAATTTAATAAATATATATTAAATCATATTTAATAATTCATTTCCACTCCAATTCCATTCCCAATTTTCCTGCTTTATTCCTTCTCCTAAACTACCCAAAAATGGGTTAAGTAAATTATATTTATTAAATATATATTAAATTATATTTAATAAATAATTCTTATCCCCAATTCCCTTGCTTTATTCCTTTTCCTTAACTGCCCCAAAATGGGTTAAATTATATTTATTAAACATGTATTTAATAATATTTAATAAAAAATTCCCATCCCAATTCCCCTTCTTTATTCCCTCTCAACTTCCCAAAAATGTATTAAATAAATTTAATAAATATATATTAATTATATTTATATAATTATATTTAATAACTATTTCCCTGCTTTATTCCTTCTCCTAACTACCCAAAAATGTGTTAAATAAATTTTATTTATAAATATATATTAAATTACATTTAATAAATAATTCCCACCCCAATTCCCATCCCAAATTCCTGTGATATTCCTTTTCCTTAACTTCCCAAAAAAGTGTTAAATAAATTTTATTTAATAAATATATATTCAATTATATTTAATAAATAATTCCCATCCCAATTCCCCTTCTTTATTCCCTCTCAACTTCCCAGAAATGGGTCAAATAAATTTAATAAATACATATTAATTATATTTATATAATTATATTTCATAACTATTCCCCTGCTTTATTCCTTCTCCTAAACCACCCCAAAATTTAAATCAATTTCAATCTCAGCTCAGTGTTTAAAACTGGGAATTTCTGAAATTATCATAAATTAAACAACATTTACTGTAAAATATTAATAATTTTAAGCAAAATATTTGCTTTCAATTTAACCTAAATTTATTTTTTAAAGCTCTTGAGAAGAGAAAAATGACCAAGAGCAGCATCCCAATTTTTTCCTCTCTCTCCCAGTTTTTGGAGCTGGTTTTGGTGGGATTATTTTGCTTTTTACCCCCTGGAATTGTTGGATTTACCTTCATAGGGCGTCAGCTCAGGGCCCCGCACCACGTAGTGCCTGCAAAAAGGGAATGGGACACTGGGAACACCAAAAAATCCCAAAAAATCCCCCAGGATCAGCCTGAGGGGATTGAAAGTTCCCCTCTCTGCATCCCCAGGAGAGGGAGGGAGACTGGAGAGCCTGGGAAACCTGCACAGGAGTGGGAAATGATTCCCAGCCCCAATTCCAAAATCTCCAGCCCCAATTCCAAAATCTCCAGCCCCAATTCCAAAATCTCCAGCCCCAATTCCAAAATCTCCAGCCCCAATTCCAAAATCTCCAGCCCCAATTCCAAAGTCTCCAGCCCCAATTCCAAAATCTCCAGCCCCAATTCCAAAATCTCCAGCCCCAATTCCAGAATCTCCAGCCCCAATTCCAGAATCTCCAGCCCCAATTCCAGAATCTCCAGCCCCAATTCCAGAATCTCCAGCCCCAATTCCAAAATCTCCAGCCCCAATTCCAAAATCTCCAGCCCCAATTCCAAAATCTCCAGCCCCAATTCCAGAATCTCCAGCCCCAATTCCAGAATCTCCAGCCCCAGTTCCAAAATCTCCAGCCCCAATTCCAAAATCTCCAGCCCCAATTCCAGAATCTCCAGCCCCAATTCCAAAATCTCCAGCCCCAATTCCAAAATCTCCAGCCCCAATTCCAGAATCTCCAGCCCCAATTCCAGAATCTCCAGCCCCAATTCCAGAATCTCCAGCCCCAATTCCAGAATCTCCAGCCCCAATTCCAGAATCTCCAGCCCCAATTCCAGAATCTCCAGCCCCAATTCCAAAATCTCCAGCCCCAATTCCAAAATCTCCAGCCCCAATTCCAAAATCTCCAGCCCCAATTCCAAAATCTCCAGCCCCAATTCCAAAATCTCCAGCCCCAATTCCAAATCTCCAGCCCCAATTCCAAAATCTCCAGCCCCAATTCCAAAATCTCCAGCCCCAATTCCAAAATCTCCAGCCCCAATTCCAGAATCTCCAGCCCCAATTCCAGAATCTCCAGCCCCAATTCCAGAATCTCCAGCCCCAATTCCAGAATCTCCAGCCCCAATTCCAGAATCTCCAGCCCCAATTCCAGAATCTCCAGCCCCAATTCCAGAATCTCCAGCCCCAATTCCAAAATCTCCAGCCCCAATTCCAAAATCTCCAGCCCCATTCCAAAATCTCCAGCCCCAATTCCAAAATCTCCAGCCCCAATTCCAAAATCTCCAGCCCCAATTCCAAAATCTCCAGCCCCAATTCCAAAATCTCCAGCCCCAATTCCAAAATCTCCAGCCCCAATTCCAAAATCTCCAGCCCCAATTCCAAAATCTCCAGCCCCAATTCCAAAATCTCCAGCCCCAATTCCAGAATCTCCAGCCCCAATTCCAGAATCTCCAGCCCCAATTCCAAAATCTCCAGCCCCAATTCCAGAATCTCCAGCCCCAATTCCAAAATCTCCAGCCCCAATTCCAAAATCTCCAGCCCCAATTCCAAAAATCTCCAGCCCCAATTCCAAAATCTCCAGCCCCAATTCCAGAATCTCCAGCCCCAATTCCAGAATCTCCAGCCCCAATTCCAAAATCTCCAGCCCCAATTCCAGAATCTCCAGCCCCAATTCCAAAATCTCCAGCCCCAATTCCAAAATCTCCAGCCCCAATTCCAAAATCTCCAGCCCCAATTCCAGAATCTCCAGCCCCAATTCCAGAATCTCCAGCCCCAATTCCAGAATCTCCAGCCCCAATTCCAAAATCTCCAGCCCCAATTCCAGAATCTCCAGCCCCAATTCCAAAATCTCCAGCCCCAATTCCAGAATCTCCAGCCCCAATTCCAGAATCTCCAGCCCCAATTCCAAAATCTCCAGCCCCAATTCCACCCCAATTCCCATCCCAGTTCCCACTCTGACTCCCACCCCAATTCCCTCCCCAATTCTCCATCCCCAACTCTCCCCTTCCAATCCCAATTCCCTCCCCAGTTCCCCATTTCCAACTCTCCCCCTCCAATCCCCATCCCCATCCTCAATCCCCAATTCCCATCCCATTCCCATCCCACCCCAATTCCCATCCCCATCCTCAATCCCCAATTCCCATCCCATTCCCATCCCACCCCATTTCCCATCCTCAATCCCCAATTCTCCATCCCCAGTTCTGCATTTCCAGCTCTCCTCCTCCAATTCCCATCCCCAATTCTCCCTCTCCAATTCCCATTCCCATCCCAATTCCCACTACCATCCCCAATTCCCCATTTCCAATTCTCCCCCTCCAATTCCCACCCCATTTCCCATATCCCAATCCCAAATTCCCACTCCCACCATTCCAGGATGTTGGAGGGCAGGGGCTCAGCACAGATGTGAGGCACAGGATCCTTTTTGATCCTCTCCCTGTTCCCATTTCCCATTACAAATCCCAAATTTCCATTCCCCAAATCCCAAATTCCCAATTCCCCAGATTTCCATTCCCAATCCCAAATTTCCATTCCCATTCCCACCATTCCAGGATGTTGGAGGGCAGGGGCTCAGCACAGATGTGAGGCACAGGATCCTTTTTGATCCCAATCTCCATTTCCATACCCCATTACAAATCCCAAATTTCCATTCCCATTCCCCATTACAAATCCCAGATTCCCAATCCCAAATTTCCATTCCCAATCCCAAATTTCCATTTCCAATCCCAAATTCCCATTCCCAATCCCACCATTCCAGGATGTCGGAGGGCAGGGGCTCAGCACAGATGTGAGGCACAGGATCCTTTTTGATCCCAATCTCCATTTCCCATTCCCCAAATCCCAAATTCCCATTCCCCATTACAAATCCCAAATCCCCATTCTCAATCCCAAATTTCCATTCCCATTCCCACCATTCCAGGATGTTGGAGGGCAGGGGCTCAGCACAGCTGTGAGGCACAGGATCCTTTTTGATCCTCTCCCTGTTCCCATTCCCCATTACAAATCCCAAATCCCCATTCCCAATATCCCAAATCCCAAATTCCCATTCCCAATCCCAAATTCCCAATCCCACCATTCCAGGATGTTGGAGGGCAGGGGCTCAGCACAGATGTGAGGCACAGGATCCTTTTTGATCCCAATCTCCATTTCCATTCCCCATTACAAATCCCAGATTCCCAATCCCAAATTTCCATTTCCATTTCCATTCCCATTCCCACCATTCCAGGATGTTGGAGGGCAGGGGCTCAGCACAGATGTGAGGCACAGGATCCTTTCTGATCCTCTCCCAGTTCCCGTTTCCATTCCCCATTTCCATTCCCCATTACAAATCCCAAATTTCCATTCCCAATATCCCAAATTTCCATTCCCAATCCCAAATTCCCAATTCCCATTCCCACCATTCCAGGATGTTGGAGGGCAGGGGCTCAGCACAGATGTGAGGCACAGGATCCTTTTTGATCCTCTCCCAGTTCCTGTTCCCATTCCCATTCCCCATTACAAATCCCAGATTCCCAATCCCAAATTTCCATTCCCAAATCCCAAATTCCCATTCCCATTCCCACCATTCCAGGATGTTGGAGGGCTGGGGCTCAGCACAGATGTGAGGCACAGGATCCTTTCTGATCCTCTCCCAGTTCCTGTTCCCATTCCCATTTCCATTCCCCATTACAAATCCCAAATTTCCATTCCCCATTCCCAATATCCCAAATCCCAAATCCCAAATTCCCATTCCCACCATTCCAGGATGTTGGAGGGCAGGGGCTCAGCACAGATGTGAGGCACAGGATCCTTTCTGATCCCAATCTCCATTTCCATTCCCCATTACAAATCCCAGATTCCCAATTCCCCAAATTTCCATTTCCAATCCCAAATTCCCATTCCCATTCCCACCATTCCAGGATGTTGGAGGGCAGGGGCTCAGCACAGATGTGAGGCACAGGATCCTTTTTGATCCCAATCTCCATTTCCCATTCCCCATTACAAATCCCAAATTTCCATTTCCATTCCCCATTACAAATCCCAGATTCCCAATATCCCAAATTTCCATTTCCAATCCCAAATCCCAAATTCCCATTCCCACCATTCCAGGATGTTGGAGGGCAGGGGCTCAGCACAGATGTAAGGCACAGGATCCTTTTTGATCCTCAGGTAATCCTGTTTCAGCCTCTGCGTCGCCGTGGTTGGGGCCCTCTTATTGCTGCTGCTGCTCATCTAATTAACAACAGCTCGTTAGAGGCGTTAATTAACACCCAATTAATTCATTTAAAGTCATTAATACAATTCCAATAAGCACAGAGCTTCACTTTTCTCTAAAATCCATTTTTGGGTTGTATTGGAGGTAGAAATTCAATTATTCTGATTTTTAACAAGCAGAAAGAATGGAAAATCTTAATTAAATCTAATTAACAAAAGTTCATTAATATAAAAATCCACTTTGGGGTTGTATTGGAAATAGAAATTCAATTATTTGGATTTTTACCAAGCAGAAATAATGGAAAATCTTAATAATAAAATCCCAAAGAATTTTATTTTATGGGTTGTATTTGAGCTAGAAATTCAATTATTCTGATTTTTAAAAAGCAGAAATAATGGCAAATCTTAATTAAATCTAATTAACAAAAATTCCTTAATATAAAAATCCACCCTATGGGTTGTATTGGAAATAGAAAATTAATTATTTGGATTTTTACCAAGCAGAAATAATGGAAAATCTTAATAATAAAATCCCAAAGAATTTTATTTTATGGGTTGTATTGGAGCTAGAAATTCAATTATTCTGATTTTTAACAAGCAGAAATAATGGAAAATCTTAATTAAATCTAATTAACAAAAGTTTATTAATATAAAAATCCACTTTGGGGTTGTATTGGAAATAGAAATTCAATTATTTGGATTTTTACCAAGCAGAAATAATGGAAAATCTTAATAATAAAATCCCAAAGAATTTTATTTTATGGGTTGTATTGGAGCTAGAAATTCAATTATTCTGATTTTTAACAAGCAGAAATAAAGGAAAATCTTAATTAAATCTAATTAACAAAAGTTTATTAATATAAAAATCCACCCTATGGGTTTTATTGGAAATAGAAAATTAATTATTTGGATTTTTACCAAGCAGAAATAATGGAAATTCTTAATAATAAAATCCTAAATAATTTTATTTTGTGGGTTGTATTTGAGATATAAATTCAATGATTTGGATTTTTATTGAAAATATGATTTTTGAGACCATAAAATTAAGATTTTCTCCTAAAAAACCTTTAAAATCGACTTTAAAATCGGAATTAAATGTTTTTATTTGAACACAATTATTTGTTCTGATGTTTACTCCACAGAAAGCAAAAAAAATCAGAATATTTGAATTATTGGGATTTTTCAATGCCTCAAACCTTCCCAGTTCCATCTGAAAAGTGGAAAGGGAAGGAATGGGAGCGAAAATCCCAAATTCCCACCTGGATAAGGATGTGGGAGGGAAAGAGAGAGGGGAAAAACAAGGAAAAAATGGGGAAAAATAAGGAAAAATGAGGTTAAAAGAGGAGAAAAGGGGGGAGAAAAAGGAAAAAAGGGGGGAAATGAGGAAAAAAGAGGGTGGAAAATAAAGGAAAAAGGGGGGAAAGGGAGAGAGGGAGGGAAAAAGGGAAAGAGGAAGGGAGGGACTGAAAGGGAGAGGAAAAAAGGAGAAAAATAAGGAAAAAAGGAGAAAATGAAGGGAAAAGGGGAAGGACTGAAAGGGAAAAGAGGAAAAGGGAGGGAAGAAGGAAAAGAGGGAGGGAAGGACTGGAAAGAAGAGAAAAGGAGAAAAATAAGGAAAAAAGGGGAAAATGAAGGGGGAAAATGAGGGGAAAAGAGAAGGGAAAAGGGAGGGAGGGAAGAAGGAAAAGAGGAAGGGAAGGAATGGGATAAGAGAAAGGGAGAAAAAAGGGGGAAAGGGGAAAAAAGAGGAGGAAAGGGGGAGGAAAAGAGGGGGAAAAGGGGGGAAGGGGAGAAAAAGCGGAGAAAAAGCGGAAGGAGGCAAAAGGGAGGGAGGGAAGGGACAGAGGAAGGAAGGCACTGAACGAGAGAACGGGAAGGTGGAAAAGGACGGCAGGGAAGGAAGAAGGAGAGGGAGAAGCAGAGATGGAAATGGAGAGAAGGAGAAAGGGAGAACAGCAAAGAGAAATGGGGGGACACAGGAAGGAGCCCGCCCGGCCCTCCCCGCTCGCTGCCGCCGCAGGCCCCGCTCACCTCTCCGCGGCCGCCAGGCCCCGGGCGGCCCCTCCTGCCCGCGGCCGAGGGGAGGGAGGCAGGCGGGGAGCGGCGGCCGGGCCGCGATGGCGGCGGAGCGGGCGGGGCGGGCAGCGGCGGCCGCGGCTCCCTCACGGCTCCGAGCCAAGATGGCGGCGCGGGGGGCGGAACTTCCGGTAAGGAGCGGCGGCGCTTCCGGGGCTCGCGCGACTTCCGCTTCCGGTGCTGCCGTGGCGGGAACGCTGAGGAGAGGCAGGGCCGGGCTGGGAGGAGCGGCGATGTCGCGACATAACGCGATAAAAATCTGCCATGGCCGCGTATCCCGAGCGGAAAAGGATCCGATCCTGCTCAGGACACACCAACAATCCCAGCGTGGGCACGGCAGCGGTGCCCGAACCCAAACGCTGGCGGAGCTTTGGTTGTCACAGATCCTGAGGGGAAAAGCCCCGCAAACAGCAGCGGAGTTCGGCTCCGTGTGGGGTTTGAAAGGGATCGCGGTGTTGGTTTATTTTCCTTTCCTGAGGGATTGGCCATGGGTGGGGTTTTTGTTTTAAATATGAATTTTTTCTTCAGATTCCCGGTGTGGAAGATGGAGAGCGGCTCTGTGAGAGCTCGGAGCAATCCGGGATAGGGGAAGGGGTTGGGGTCGGAGCTGGGTGGGGTTTGAGGTTCCTTTGGCCCCAAAGGAGATGGGAATTGTGTGTTTTTCTCACTGGATTGATCCCAAATAAATTCAGAACTTCACAAATCCTGATTTTGGACTGACCCTAAATAAATTCAGAACCTCACAAATCCTGATTTTGGTTTGACAGCAGATAAAGGCAGAACTCCACAAGTCCTGATTTTGGACTGACCCTAAATAAAGGCAGAACCCCACAAATCCTGATTCTGGACTGACCCTAAATAAAGGCAGAATCCTACAAATCCTTCCCGATTTTGGATTGACCCCAAATAAAGGCAGAACCCCACAAATCCCAATTTCGGACTGACCCTAAATAAGGGCAGAATCCTACAAATCCTTCCCGATTTCGGACTGACCCCAAATAAATTCAGAACCCCACAAATCCTGATTTTGGATTGACCCCAAATAAATTCAGAACTTCACAAATCCTGATTTTGGACTGACCCTAAATAAATTCAGAACCCCACAAATCCTGATTTTGGATTGACCCCAAATAAATTCAGAACCCCACAAATCCTGATTTTGGACTGACCCCAAATAAAGGCAGAACCCCACAAATCCTGATTTTGGATTGACCCTAAATAAATTCAGAACCTCACAAATCCTGATTTTGGATTGACCCTAAATAAATTCAGAACCCCACAAATCCTGATTTCGGACTGACCCCAAATAAAGGCAGAATCCTACAAATCCTTCCCGATTTTGGATTGACCCCAAATAAATTCAGAACTCCACAAATCCCAATTTCGAACTGACCCTAAATAAAGGCAGAATCCTACAAATCCTTCCCGAGTTTGGACTGACCCTAAATAAATTCAGAACCCCACAAATCCTGATTTTGGATTGATCCCAAATAAAGGCAGAACTCCACAAATCCTTCCCGATTTCGGACTGACCCTAAATAAAGGCAGAATCCTACAAATCCTTCCCGATTTTGGATTGACCCCAAATAAAGGCAGAACCCCAAAAATCCTTCCCAGTTTTGGACTGACCCCAAATAAAGGCAGAATCCCACAAATCCCAATTTCGGACTGACCCTAAATAAAGGCAGAACTCCACAAATCCTTCCCGATTTCGGACTGACCCCAAATAAATTCAGAACTTCACAAATCCCAATTTCGAACTGACCCTAAATAAAGGCAGAATCCTACCAATCCTTCCCGAGTTTGGACTGACCCCAAATAAATTCAGAACTCCACAAATCCTGATTTTGGATTGATCCCAAATAAAGGCAGAACTCCACAAATCCTTCCCGATTTTGAATTGACCCCAAATAAATTCAGAACCCCACAAATCCTGATTTTGGATTGACCCCAAATAAAGGCAGAATCCTACAAATCCTGATTTTGGACTGACCCTAAATAAAGGCAGAATCCTACAAATCCTTCCCGATTTTGGATTGACCCCAAATAAATTCAGAACTCCACAAATCCTAATTTTGGACTGACCCCAAATAAAGGTAGAACCCTACAAATCCTGATTTTGGATTGACCCTAAATAAATTCAGAACCCCACAAATCCTGATTTTGGACTGACCCCAAATAAATTCAGAACCCCACAAATCCTGATTTTGGACTGACCCCAAATAAAGGCAGAACCCCACAAATCCTGATTTTGGACTGACCCCAAATAAATTCAGAACCCCACAAATCTTTCCCGATTTTGGTTTCGATTCCCATCCCGTTTGCCAAGGGGGATCTGGACCATTTTCCAGCACATTTAAAGGGAAAAAAAGCCCCAAAAACTCCCAAACAAAACAAAGAAAAAAGCCCCAAAACTCCCAAACAAAACAAAATAAAGAAAAAAGACCAAAAAACTCCCAAACAAAACAAAATAAAGAAAAAAGACAAAAAACTCCCAGACAAAACAAAGAAAAAAGACAAAAAAACTCCCAGACAAAACAAAACAAAGAAAAAAGACAAAAAATTTCCCAAACAAAACAAAATAAAGAAAAAAGACAAAAAATTTCCCAGACAAAACAAAGAAAAAAGACAAAAAAACTCCCAAACAAAACAAAACAAAGAAAAAAGACAAAAAATTTCCCAAACAAAACAAAGAAAAAAGACAAAAATTTCCCAGACAAAACAAAGACCAAAAAACTTCTCTGATAAATCAAACCACAAAAAACCTCCCAGATAAAACTCATGAAATTTAATTTCCCTTCCAACGAGGAATTTGGATTTCATTTCCAACCCCAGCAGCGATAAATCCCAAAATTCCCGACTCCACTTCCCTAAAAAATCCAAATTTTTTCCTCCTCCCCCTCTCGGTCTCTGCTGCTCCACCCGCGAGGCGGCCCCGATGACCCACGCGGGGTTCATCGTTAATTAAGTTGTTAATTGAGTTGTTAATTGAGTTGTTAATTGGTGTTTGTGTCCCTGCCCTGGCGTGGCTTTGTCACTTTGTCACCGCTCCCGGCTCGGGGCCATCCCGGGCTGGTTTAAAGGGATTTTATGGGATTTTCCTCGAGCTCTGCTGGAATTTGGGGAGGCTGGATCCCAAATGGGGTCAGATCCCGAATGGTTTGGTTGTCAGGATCCTCCAGGGGCCCAAAATCCTCCAAAATTCACACAAAATCTGCCCAGGGAACCCCAAAATCCACCCAGGGACCCAAAATCCACCCAGGGAACCCAAAATCCACCCAGGGACCCCAAAAATCAACCCAGGGACCCAAAAATCAACCCAGGAACTCCCAAATTCCCTCATATCCATCCAGGGAGCCCCAAAATCCACCCAAGGATCCCCAAATCCACCCAAAATCCACCCAGGGACCCCAAAAATCCACCCAGGGACCCCAAAAATCAACCCAGGGACCCAAAAATCAACCCAGGGACCCCAAATTCCCTCATATCCATCCAGGGAGCCCCAAAATCCACCCAAGGATCCCCAAATCCACCCAAAATCCAGCCAGGGACCCCAAAAATCCACCCAGGGACCCCAAAATCCACTCAGGGACCCCAAAATCCACCCAGGGACCCCAAAAATCAACCCAGGGACCCCAAAATGCACCCAGGGACCCCAAAAATCCACCCAGGGACCCCAAAAATCAACCCAGGGACTCCAAAAATCTACCCAGGGACCCCAAAAATCAACCCAGGGACCCCAAAATCCACCCAGGTGAGACACAGGGACCTCCAAAATCCACCCAGGGACCCCAAAAATCAACCCAGGGACCCCAAAATCCACCCAGGGACCCCAAAAATCAACCCAGGGACCCCAAAAATCCACCGAGGGACCCCAAAAATCAACCCAGGGACCCCAAAAATCCACCCAGGGACCCCAAAATCCACCCAGGGACCCCAAAATCCACCCAGGGACTCCTAAATTCCCCCATATCCATCCAGGGAGCCCCAAAATCCACCCAAGGATCCCCAAATCCACCCAAAATCCACCTAGGGACCCCAAAATTCCACCCAGGGAACCCAAAACTCAACACAGGGACCCCCAAATCCACCCAGGGACCCCAAAAATCAACACAGGGACCCCCAAATCCACCCAGGGACCCCAAAAATCCACCCAGGAACCCCAAAAATCCACCCAGGGACCCCAAAAATCAACACAGGGACCCCCAAATCCACTCACGGATCCCCAAATTCCCCCAAATCCATCCAGGGAGCCCCAAAAATCAACCCAGAGACCCCAAAAATCAACCCAGCTGAGACACAGGGACCCCAAAAATCCACCCAAAATCAACCCAGGAGCCCCCAAAATCGACCCAAATCCCCCCCAATCCACTCAGGGACCCCAAAAATCCACCCAGGGACCTCCAAAAATCCACCCAGGTGAGACACAGGAACCCCCAAAATCCACCCAGGGACCCAAAATCCCCCCCCAAATCCATCCAGGGACTCCCAAAAATCCATTCAGGGACCCCCAAAAATGAACCCAGGGACCTCTAAATCTCCCCCAAATCCACCCGGGTGAGACACAGGGATCCCCAAAATCCACCCAAATCCCCCCAAATCCACCCAGGGACCCCCAAAATCAATGCAGGGACCCCAAAAATCCACCCAGAGACCCCAAAAATCAACCCAGGGACCCCCAAAAATCCACCCAAGAATCCCCAAATCCACCCAAAATCCAGCCAGGGATCCCCAATTCCCCCCAAATCCAGCCAGGGACCCCAAATTCCCACAAAATCCATGGAAGGACCCCCCAAAATCCATCCCGGGACCCCCAAAATCCATCCAGGGACTCCCAAATCCACCCAGCTGCTGGAATTGGGATTTTCCAGCTGCTGGAATTGGGATTTTCCAATTGCTGGAATTGGGATTTTCCAACTGCTGGAATTGGGATTTTCCAGCTGCTGGAATTGGGATTTTCCAGCTGCTGGAATTGGGATTTTCCAACATTGGAATTGGGATTTCCCAGCTCCTGGAATTGGGATTTTCCAGCTGCTGGAATTGGGATTTTCCAGCTCCTGGAATTGGGATTTTCCAACTGCTGGAATTGGGATTTTCCAATTGCTGGAATTGGGATTTTCCAACTGCTGGAATTGGGATTTTCCAGCTGCTGGAATTGGGATTTTCCAGCTCCTGGAATTGGGATTTTCCAGCTGCTGGAATTGGGATTTTCCAGCTCCTGGAATTGGGATTTTCCAACTGCTGGAATTGGGATTTTCCAGCTCCCAGAATTGGGATTTTCCAACTGCTGGAATTGGGATTTTCCAACATTGGAATTGGGATTTTCCAACTGCTGGAATTGGGATTTTCCAACTGCTGGAATTGGGATTTTCCAGCTCCTGGAATTGGGATTTTCCAACTGCTGGAATTGGGATTTTCCAGCTGCTGGAATTGGGATTTTCCAACTGCTGGAATTGGGATTTTCCAGGTGCTGGAATTGGGATTTTCCAACTGCTGGAATTGGGATTTTCCAACTGCTGGAATTGGGATTTTCCAGCTGCTGGAATTGGGATTTTCCAGCTCCCAGAATTGGGATTTTCCAACTGCTGGAATTGGGATTTTCCAGCTGCTGGAATTGGGATTTTCCAACATTGGAATTGGGATTTTCCAACTGCTGGAATTGGGATTTTCCAACTGCTGGAATTGGGATTTTCCAGGTGCTGGAATTGGGATTTTCCAGCTGCTGGAACTGGGATTTTCCAACTGCTGGAATTGGGATTTTCCAGCTGCTGGAATTGGGATTTTCCAACTGCTGGAATTGGGATTTTCCAACTGCTGGAATTGGGATTTTCCAGCTGCTGGAATTGGGATTTTCCAACTGCTGGAATTGGGATTTTCTGACTGCTGGAATTGGGATTTTCCAGCTGCTGGAATTGGGATTTTCCAGCTCCCAGAATTGGGATTTTCCAACTGCTGGAATTGGGATTTTCCAGCTCCCAGAATTGGGATTTTCCAACTGCTGGAATTGGGATTTTCCAGCTGCTGGAATTGGGATTTTCCAACATTGGAATTGGGATTTTCCAACTGCTGGAATTGGGATTTTCCAACTGCTGGAATTGGGATTTTTCAGCTGCTGGAATTGGGATTTTCCAACTGCTGGAATTGGGATTTTCCAACTGCTGAATTGGGATTTTCCAACTGCTGGAATTGGGATTTTCCAACTGCCGGAATTGGGATTTTCCAGCTGCCGGAATTGGGATTTTCCAACTGCTGGAATTGGGATTTTCCAGGTGCTGGAATTGGGATTTTCCAACTGCTGGAATTGGGATTTTCCAGCTGCTGGAATTGGGATTTTCCAGCTCCCAGAATTGGGATTTTCCAACTGCTGGAATTGGGATTTTCCAGCTCCCAGAATTGGGATTTTCCAACTGCTGGAATTGGGATTTTCCAGCTGCTGGAATTGGGATTTTCCAACTGCTGGAATTGGGATTTTCCAACTCCCGGAATTGGGATTTTCCAGCTGCTGGAATTGGGATTTTCCAACTGCTGGAATTGGGATTTTCCAGCTGCTGGAATTGGGATTTTCCAACATTGGAATTGGGATTTTCCAACTGCTGGAATTGGGATTTTCCAACTGCTGGAATTGGGATTTTCCAACTGCTGGAATTGGGATTTTCCAGCTGCTGGAATTGGGATTTTCCAACTGCCGGAATTGGGATTTTCCAACTGCCAGAATTGGGATTTTCCAACTGCTGGAATTGGGATTTTCCAACTGCTGGAATTGGGATTTTCCAACTGCTGGAATTGGGATTTTCCTGCTGCTGGAATTGGGATTTTCCAGCTCCCAGAATTGGGATTTTCCAGCTGCTGGAATTGGGATTTTCCAACTGCTGGAATTGGGATTTTCCAACTGCTGGAATTGGGATTTTCCAATTGCTGGAATTGGGATTTTCCAGCTGCTGGAATTGGGATTTTCCAGCTGCTGGAATTGGGATTTTCCAACTGCTGGAATTGGGATTTTCCAACTGCTGGAATTGGGATTTTCCAACTGCTGGAATTGGGATTTTCCAACATTGGAATTGGGATTTTCCAGGTGCTGGAATTGGGATTTTCCAACTGCTGGAATTGGGATTTTCCAACTGCCAGAATTGGGATTTTCCAACTGCTGGAATTGGGATTTTCCAGCTGCTGGAATTGGGATTTTCCAACTGCTGGAATTGGGATTTTCCAACTGCTGGAATTGGGATTTTCCAACATTGGAATTGGGATTTTCCAGCTGCTGGAATTGGGATTTTCCAACTGCTGGAATTGGGATTTTCCAACATTGGAATTGGGATTTTCCAACTGCCAGAATTGGGATTTTCCAACTGCTGGAATTGGGATTTTCCAACATTGGAATTGGGATTTTCCTGCTGCTGGAATTGGGATTTTCCAGCTCCCAGAATTGGGATTTTCCAGCTGCTGGAATTGGGATTTTCCAACTGCTGGAATTGGGATTTTCAAACTGCTGGAATTGGGATTTTCCAATTGCTGGAATTGGGATTTTCCAGCTGCTGGAATTGGGATTTTCCAGCTGCTGGAATTGGGATTTTCCAACTGCTGGAATTGGGATTTTCCAACTGCTGGAATTGGGATTTTCCAACTCCTGGAATTGGGATTTTCCAGCTCCCGGAATTGGGATTTTCCAACTGCTGGAATTGGGATTTTCCAGCTGCTGGAATTGGGATTTTCCAGCTGCTGGAATTGGGATTTTCCAGCTCCTGGAATTGGGATTTTCCAACTGCTGGAATTGGGATTTTCCAACTGCTGGAATTGGGATTTTCCAACTGCTGGAATTGGGATTTTCCAACTGCTGGAATTGGGATTTTCCAACATAGGAATTGGGATTTTCCAGCTGCTGGAATTGGGATTTTCCAACTGCTGGAATTGGGATTTTCCAACTGCTGGAATTGGGATTTTCCAACTGCTGGAATTGGGATTTTCCAACATTGGAATTGGGATTTTCCAACTGCTGGAATTGGGATTTTCCAACTGCTGGAATTGGGATTTTCCAACTGCTGGAATTGGGATTTTCCAACTGCTGGAATTGGGATTTTCCAACATTGGAATTGGGATTTTCCAACTGCTGGAATTGGGATTTTCCAACTGCTGGAATTGGGATTTTCCAACTGCTGGAATTGGGATTTTCCAACATAGGAATTGGGATTTTCCAGCTCCCAGAATTGGGATTTTCCAACTGCTGGAATTGGGATTTTCCAGCTGCTGGAATTGGGATTTTCCAACATAGGAATTGGGATTTTCCAACATTGGAATTGGGATTTTCCAACTGCTGGAATTGGGATTTTCCAACATTGGAATTGGGATTTTCCAACTGCTGGAATTGGGATTTTCCAACTGCTGGAATTGGGATTTTCCAACTGCTGGAATTGGGATTTTCCAACTGCTGGAATTGGGATTTTCCAGCTGCTGGAATTGGGATTTTCCAACTGCTGGAATTGGGATTTTCCAACTGCTGGAATTGGGATTTTCCAACATTGGAATTGGGATTTTCCAGCTGCTGGAATTGGGATTTTCCAACTGCTGGAATTGGGATTTTCCAGCTGCTGGAATTGGGATTTTCCAACTGCTGGAATTGGGATTTTCCAACTGCTGGAATTGGGATTTTCCAGCTCCCAGAATTGGGATTTTCCAACTGCTGGAATTGGGATTTTCCAACATTGGAATTGGGATTTTCCAACTCTCAGAATTGGGATTTTCCAACTGCCGGAATTGGGATTTTCCAACATTGGAATTGGGATTTTCCAGCTGCTGGAATTGGGATTTTCCAACTGCTGGAATTGGGATTTTCCAACTGCTGGAATTGGGATTTTCCAACTGCTGGAATTGGGATTTTCCAACTGCTGGAATTGGGATTTTCCAACTGCTGGAATTGGGATTTTCCAACATTGGAATTGGGATTTTCCAGCTGCTGGAATTGGGATTTTCCAACTGCTGGAATTGAGATTTTCCAACTGCTGGAATTGGGATTTTCCAGCTCCCAGAATTGGAATTTTCCAGCTGCCGGAATTGGGATTTTCCAACTGCTGGAACTGGGATTTTCCAACTGCTGGAATTGGGATTTTCCAACTGCTGGAATTGGGATTTTCCAGCTGCCGGAATTGGGATTTTCCAGTTGCTGGAATTGGGATTTTCCAGCTCCCAGAATTGGGATTTTCCAACTGCTGGAATTGGGATTTTCCAGCTGCTGGAATTGGGATTTTCCAACATTGGAATTGGGATTTTCCAGGTGCTGGAATTGGGATTGGAATGTGGAGAAGATCCCTGAGCTGCTCCTGTTGGATTTTTTCCACTCCAGCCTCTCCCAAACATTTTCATCCATGAGGAAATGTTCCTTGGCAGGGAAGGACATTTCTCAATCAGATTTTTAATTGGGCTTTGCTAACGAGCTCCCTGCCCTGGGCACTCCCGGTTTCTTCATCCCCTCCGTGCCGGGGCTCCTCTTCCTCCTTTGAACTCCTCTGCTCCGGATCCCGGCCGAAATTCCAGGATTGGGGTTCCTGCCAAGCCTCGGGAATCGAGTTTGGGATCATTCCAGGAGTTTGGAGCGTTCCCACTTCTTTTTCCAGGAGCTGGGACTGTTCCCACCTTTTTTTCCAGGAGTTTGGAGCGTTCCCACCTCTTTTTTTGGGAGGTGGGAGTTCTTCCCGCCTCTTTTCCCAGGTGCTGGGAGTTCTTCCCACCTTTTTTTCCAGGAATTGAGAGCATTCCCATCTCTTTTCCCAGGTGCTGGGACTCTTCCCACCTCTTTTTTTCTCTTTTTCCTGGAGTTTGGAGCATTCCCACTTCTTTTTCCAGGAGTTTGGAGTGTTCCGACCTTTTTTTCCTGGAGCTGGAAGCGTTCCCACCTTTTTTTCCAGGAGCTGGGACTGTTCCCACCTCTTTTTTTCTATTTTTCCAAGAGTTGGGAGCGTTCCTACTTCTTTTTCCAGGAGTTGGGAGTTCTTCCCACCTTTTTCCACTTTTTCCAGGAGCTGGGACTGTTCCCATCTCTTTTTTTTCTATTTTTCCTGGAGTTTGAAGCATTCCCACTTCTTTTTCCAGGAGCTGGAAACGTTCCCACCTTTTTTTTCCAGGAGCTGGGAGTATTTCCACCTCTTTTTCCAGGCTCTGGGAGTTCTTCCCACCTTTTTATCCAGGAATTGGGAGCATTCCCATCTCTTTTTCCAGGAGCTGGGAGTATTCCCACCTTTTTTTCACTTTTTCCAGGAGTTGGGAGCATTCCCACTTCTTTTTCCAGGCTCTGGGAGTTCTTCCCACCTTTTTTTCCAGGAGTTTGGAGCATTCCCACCTCATTTTCCAGGCTCTGGGAATATTCCCAGCTTTTTTTTCCAGGAGTTGGAAGTGTTCCCACCTTTTTTTTTCTCTTTTTCCTGGAGTTTGGAGCATTCCCACCTCATTTCCCAGGAATTTTTGGCTTCCCTTCGGAGGCAGTGATGGTGCCTGGAATTCCAGGATGGATTTTTCACGAGGAGCCCTGAGCACCTCGGAATTCCCAAAGATCCCATTGGAGATTGGAGCTGGATAAAAACCCCGGGAATGTTTGGGATTCCAAAGGGGCGATGAAAAGGGAGTGAAGGAACGAGAAGAGGAAGAGAATCCCAAAAAAAAAAATCTGGGAATTGTAATTCCAGAGGGATGCCGGGAGCAGCTGCGGCCGCTTTCCCCACACAGGTGAGGAGTGGAAATGAAAATTTATTATTTATATTTATTATAGATTTATATTTTATATTTATTTTAATTTTATTTATATTTATATTTTATATTTATAATTTATATTTTTATATATATTTATATTTTATATTTATTTTTATTTTATTTATACTTATATTTTATATTTATATTTTATATTTTTATATATATTTATATTATATATTTATATTTTATATTTATAATTTTATATTTATATTTATATTTATATTTATATTTAAATATTTATATTTTATATTTATATTTATGTTTAATATTTATATTTATATTTATATTTATATTTTATACAATATTATATTTATATTTATATTTTATATTTATATTTATATCTATATTTAAATATTTATAATTTATATTTTAATATTTATATTTATGTTTAATATTTATATTTATATTTATATTTATATTTTATACAATATTATATTTATATTTTATATTTTATATTTATATTTATAATTTAATTTTATATTTATATCTATATTTAAATATTTATAATTTATATTTTAATATTTATATTTATGTTTAATATTTATATTTATATTTATATTTACATTTTATATAATATTATATTTATGTATTATATTTATATATTATATTTATTTAATATTATATTTATATATTATATTTATTATATTTATTTGTTTTATAACCAATAAATATAATAAATACAATATATAAATATAATTAGAAATTATTAAATTTCCTGGTTTTCCTCATTATCCTGGCATTTTTCCTGGTTTTTCTCATCATCCTGGCATTTTTTCCTGTTTTTTTCTCACTATCCTGGCATTTTATCCTGGTTTTCCTCATTATCCTGGCATTTTATCCTGGTTTTCCTCATTATCCCGGCATTTTATCCTGGATCTCCTCATTTTCCTGGCATTTTTCCCTGGTTTTCCTCAATATCCTGGCATTTTTTCCTGTTTTTTCTCACTATTCTGTCATTTTATCCTGGTTTTCCTCATTATCCTGGCATTTTATCCTGGTTTTTTTATTACCCTGTCGTTTTATCCTGATTTTCCTCTTTATCCTGTCATTTTATCCTGGTTTGGGAAATTCAGGATTTCAGGACAAGCAGGATTTGGGTGCTGGATTTTTTGGGAGCTGCCCACAGGAGTTTGGATGGACACGAATTGCCAGGCTGAAGTTGTGGTGGGGAGAATATAAAATATAATAATAATAATAATAATAATAATAATAATAATAATAATAATAATAATATATAAATATAAATATAAATATATAAAATATAATATATAATATAATATGTAATATATAATATATAATATATAATATATAATATAAAATATATAATATATAATATATAATATATAATATATAATATATAATATATAATATATAATAAATATAATAATATATAATATTTAATAAATAAATATTTATTTAATATTTATTTTAATAATGGAATATGTTATATACTATAATAACATTACTATATATTATATTATATTATATTATATTATATTATATTATATTATATTATACTATATTATAAAATAGATAAATATATAAATACTTATTAAATAATGCAATATGTTAAATTTATAATAACATATTATATTATATTATATTATATTTTATATTTTATATTTTATATTATATATATTATATTATATTATATTATATTATATTATAAAATAGATAAATAGCTAAATATTTATTATAATAATGCAATATGTTATATATTATAATAACATTACTATATATTATATATTATATTATATTATATTATATTATATTATATTATATTATATTATATATTTTATATTATATTATATTATATTATATTATATTATATTATATTATATATATAATACATATTATAAAACAGATAAATATTTTAATAATACAATGTTATATATTATAATAACATTACTATATAATATAATATAAATCATATTATATTACATTGTATTTTATATTATTATATTATATATTATTATTCTATCTATAATAATATTATTTATAATATATCACAATTTAAAAAAAACCCATTATTTAATTTAAAAAACTTTTTAAATTAAAACAAACCCGATTGAAGGAAGCCACGTAATTAATTGCAGTTAATTAACTAAAATCTCATTTAAACCCTCCCAGCTCTGGGAATTTCATTGTTCTGTCACCTTCTGTCCCCCACCCTGCCCTTCCTCCTCCTCCTCCTCCTCCTCCTCCTCCTCCTCCTCCTCCTCCTCCCCTGCGTTGTGCAATGGAAAAATGCAACGAGCAATTCTTGCAACCGATGCAATTCTTGCACAAGGGCAGCTCCTGGAGCCTCAGAGTGACAGGAAATAAAAATAAAAAAATCCCTCAGAATTCCCTCCAGGAATTTTTGTTTTCCTGCAGGAAATAGGGGGGAAAAACTGGATTAACGCTCAAAAAAAATTCCAGTTCTGCTGGATGGATTTTATGGATCAAAAGGGAAAAAACTCCTTAAAATGTGATTTTTTTGTGGGTTTTTTATTTCGAAATTCAGGGATGGGGAGATCAGAGCCCTGAGAAAGTCCAGCAGGGCTGGGATTAGAAATTCTGGGTGAGGAGTTTGGAAATCAAACCCTCAGAATTCCCTCCAGGAATTTTTGTTTTCCTGCAGGAAATATGGGGGGAAAAATAAATTAACACTCCAAAAAAAATTCCAGTTCTGCTGGATGGATTTTATGGATCAAAAGGGGGAAAAACGGGAAAAAAACTCCTTTAAAATGTGATTTTTTGTGGTTTTTATTTCGAAATGCAGGGATGGGGAGATCAGAGCCCTGAGCAAACCCTGCAGGGTTCCAGGGCTGTGATCAGAAATTCTGGGTGAGGAGTTTGGAAGTCAAACCCTCAGAATTCCCTCCAGGAATTTTTGTTTTCCTGCAGGAAATAAGGAGAAAAAACCAAATCAACGCTCAAAAAAAATTCCAGTTCTGCTGGATGGATTTTATGGATAAAAAGGGGAAAAAACGGGAAAAAAACTCCGTAAAAATGAGATTTTTTGTGGTTTTTTATTTCGAAATGCAGGGATGGGGAGATCAGAGCCCTGAGCAAGCCCTGCAGGGCTGGGATCAGAAATTCTGGGTGAGGAGTTTGGAAGTCAAACCCTCAGAATTCCCTCCAGGAATTTTTGTTTTCCTGCAGGAAATAAGGAGAAAAAACCAAATCAATGCTCAAAAAAAATTCCATTTCTGCTGGATGGATTTTATGGATCAAAAGGGGAAAAAACCTCCTTAAAAATGTGATTTTTTGTGGGTTTTATTTCGAAATTCAGGGATGGGGAGATCAGAGCCCTGAGAAAGTCCAGCAGGGCTGGGATCAGAAATTCTGGGTGAGGAGTTTGGAAATCAAACCCTCAGAATTTCCTCCAGGAATTTTTGTTTTCCTGCAGGAAATGGGGGGGAAAAATCCAAATAAATGCTCAAAAAAAATTCCAGTTCTGCTGGATAATTTTTATGGATCAAAAGGGGAAAAAACTCCTTAAAAATGTGATTTTTTGTGGGTTTTTTATTTCCAAATTCAGGGATGGGGAGATCAGAGCCCTGAGAAAGTCCAGCAGGGTTCTGGGGCTGGGATCAAAAATTCTGGGTGAGGAGTCTGGAAATCAAACCCTCAGAATTCCCTCCAGGAATTTTTGTTTTCCTGCAGGAAATAAGAGGAAAAAATGGATCAACACTCAAAAAAAATTCCAGTTCTGCTGAATGGATTTTATGGATCAAAAGGGGAAAAAAACTCCTTAAAAATGTGATTTTTTTTGTGGTTTTTTGTATTTTGAAATGCAGGGATGGGGAGATCAGAGCCCTGAGAAAGTCCAGCAGGGCTGGGATCAGAAATTCTGGGTGAGGAGTTTGGAAATCAAACCCTCAGAATTCCCTCCAGGAATTTTTGTTTTCCTGTGGGAATTAGGGGGGAAAAATCCAAATCAATGCTCAAAAATAATTCCAGTTCTGCTGGATGGATTTTATGGATCAAAAGGGGAAAAAAACTCCTTAAAAATGTGATTTTTTGTGGGTTTTATTTCGAAATTCAGGGATGGGGAGATCAGAGCCCTGAGCAAACCCTGCAGGGTTCCAGGGCTGGGATTAGAAATTCTGGGTGAGGAGTTTGGAAGTCAAACCCTCAGAATTCCCTCCAGGAATTTTTGTTTTCCTGAAGGAAATAAGAGGAAAAAACGGATCAACACTCAAAAAAAATCCCAGTTCTGCTGGATGGATTTTATGGATCAAAAGGGGAAAAAACCTCCTTAAAAATGTGATTTTTTGTGGGTTTTATTTCGAAATTCAGGGATGGGGAGATCAGAGCCCTGAGAAAGTCCAGCAGGGCTGGGATCAGAAATTCTGGGTGAGGAGTTTGGACATCAAACCCTCAGAATTCCCTCCAGGAATTTTTGTTTTCCTGCAGGAAATAGGGGGGAAAAATCCAAATAAATGCTCAAAAAAAATTCCAGTTCTGCTGGATGGATTTTATGGATAAAAAAGGGAAAAAACTCCTTAAAAATGTGATTTTTTGTGGTTTTTTATTTCGAAATTCAGGGATGGGGAGATCAGAGCCCTGAGAAAGTCCAGCAGGGCTGTGATCAGAAATTCTGGGTGAGGAGTCTGGAAATCAAACCCTCAGAATTCCCTCCAGGAATTTTTGTTTTCCTGCAGGAAATATGGGGGGAAAAATAAATTAACACTCCAAAAAAAATTCCAGTTCTGCTGGATGGATTTTATGGATCAAAAGGGGGAAAAACGGGAAAAAAACTCCTTAAAAATGTGATTTTTTGTGGTTTTTATTTCGAAATGCAGGGATGGGGAGATCAGAGCCCTGAGCAAACCCTGCAGGGTTCCAGGGCTGTGATCAGAAATTCTGGGTGAGGAGTTTGGAAGTCAAACCCTCAGAATTCCCTCCAGGAATTTTTGTTTTCCTGCAGGAATTACAGGGGAAAAAACCAAATCAACGCTCAAAAAAAAAATCCCAGTTCTGCTGGATGGATTTTATGGATCAAAAGGGAAAAAAACTCCTTAAAAATGTGATTTTTTGTGTTTTTTTTATTTCGAAATTCAGGGATGGGGAGATCAGAGCCCTGAGAAAGTCCAGCAGGGCTGGGATCAGAAATTCTGGGTGAGGAGTTTGGAAATCAAGCCCTCAGAATTCCCTCCAGGAATTTTTGTTTTCCTGCAGGAAATAGGGGGAAAAATCCAAATTAATGCTCAAAAAAATTCCAGTTCTGCTGGATCGATTTTATGGATCAAAAGGAGAAAAAAGTGGAAAAAACTCCTTAAAAATGAGATTTTTTGTGGGTTTTAATTCGAAATTCAGGGATGGGGAGATCAGAGCCCTGAGCAAGTCCAGCAGGGCTGGGATCAGAAATTCTGGGTGAGGAGTTTGGACATCAAACCCTCAGAATTCCCTCCAGGAATTTTTGTTTTCCTGCAGGAAATAGGGGGGAAAAATAAATTAACACTCCAAAAAAAATTCCAGTTCTGCTGGATGGATTTTATGGATCAAAAGGGGAAAAAACGGGAAAAAAACTCCTTAAAAATGTGATTTTTGTGGTTTTTATTTCGAAACACAGAGATGGTGGCGATAAGAGCCCTGAGAAAGTCCAGCAGGGCTGTAATTAGAATTTCTGGGTGAGGATTTAAAAATGTTCATTGGGGTTGAAAAGGGAGGGAAGGAAAAAATGTTCTGGGTGTCCTGAGGGGCAGCGACCTTGGGCACGTCCAGAGGGTTCCCAAATATTCCAATTTTTATGTTAAAAACTTCCCCCAGAGCTGTTTTATACATGGGAAAATATCAAAAATAATTTGGGGCTCTAAATTTCATCTGGATCCCAAATATTCCAATTTTTATGTTAAAAACTTCCCCCAGAGCTGTTTTCTACATGGGAAAATATCAAAAATAATTTGGAGCTCTAAATTTCATCTGGATCCCAAATATTCCAATTTTCACACTAAAAAACTTCCCTCAGAGCTGTTTTCTACATGGGAAAATATCAAAAATAATTTGGGTTCTAAATTTCATCTGGATCTCAAATATTCCAATTTTTATGTTAAAAAAAATTCTTCCTGCAGAGCTGTTTTCTACCTGGGAAAATATCAAAAATAATTTAGGGCTCTAAATTTCATCTGGATCCCAAATATTCCGATTTTTATGTTAAAAACTTCCCCCAGAGCTGTTTTCTACCTGGGAAAATACCAAAAATAATTTGGGGCTCTAAATTTCATCTGGATCCCAAATATTCCGATTTTCACATTAAAAACTTCCCTCAGAGCTGTTTTCTATGTGGGAAAATATCAAAAATAATTTGGGTTCTAAATTTCATCTGGATCCCAAATATTCCAATTTTTATGTTAAAAACTTCCCTCAGAGCTGTTTTCTATGTGGGAAAATATCAAAAATAATTTGGGGCTCTAAATTTCATCTGGATCCCAAATATTCCAATTTTTATGTTAAAAAACTTCCCTCAGAGCTGTTTTCTATGTGGGAAAGTATCAAAAATAATTTGGGGTTCTAAATTTCATCTGGATCCCAAATATTCCAATTTTCACATTAAAAAACTTCCCCCAGAGCTGTTTTCTACCTGGGAAAGTATCAAAAATAATTTGGGTTCTAAATTTCATCTGGATCCCAAATATTCCAATTTTATATTAAAAACTTCCTGCAGAGCTGTTTTCTATGTGGGAAAATATCAAAAATAATTTGGGGCTCTAAATTTCATCTGGATCCCAAATATTCCAATTTTCACATTAAAATCTTCCCTCAGAGCTGTTTTCTAGGTGGGAAAATATCAAAAATAATTGGGGCTCTAAATTTCATCTGGATCCCAAATATTCCAATTTTTGTGTTAAAAACTTCCCCCAGAGCTGTTTTCTACCTGGGGAAGTATCAAAAATAATTTGGGGCTCTAAATTTCATCTGGATCCCAAATATTCCAATTTTCACACTAAAAACTTCCCTCAGAGCTGTTTTCCACTTCGAAAAATATTGAAAATAATCGTGGAAATCCTCCAAGGTGCCCTTGAATCCATTTCTGCCACTCTTGAACCAAAACCTGATTTAAACGGGGTTGGTTTGGTTCTGGTTTCATCTCAGCACCTGAATCCTGCATGGGGATGGGATTGGGATTGGGATTGGGATGGGACTGGGATTGGGGGATTGAGATGGGATTGCAATTGCAATTGGGATTGGGATGGGACTGGGATTGGGATGGGATTGGGATTGCGATGGAGAGGAGGGGAAAGAGGGAAGAGAAAAGAAGGAAGAGAAAAGGAAGAGGAGAAGAGAGGAGAAGAGGAAGAAGAGAAAAGAGAAAAAAGAGGGAAGAGAAAAGAGAAAAGGAAAGGAAGGGAAGAGAAAAGGGAAGAGGGAGAGGAGAGGAGAGGAGAGGAGAGGAGAGGAGAGGAGAGGAGAGGAGAGGAGAGGAGAGGAGAGGAGAGGAGAGGAGAGGAGAGGAGAGGAGAGGAGAGGAGAGGAGAGGAGAGGAGAGGAGAGGAGAGGAGAGGAGAGGAGAGGAGAGGAGAGGAGAGGAGAGGAGAGGAGAGGAGAGGAGAGGAGAGGAGAGGAGAGGAGAGAAGAGAAGAGAAGAGAAGAGAAGAGAAGAGAAGAGAAGAGAAGAGAAGAGAAGAGAAGAGAAGAGAAGAGAAGAGAAGAGAAGAGAAGAGAAGAGAAGAGAAGAGAAGAGAAGAGAAGAGAAGAGAAGAGAAGAGAAGAGAAGAGAAGAGAAGAGAAGAGAAGAGAAGAGAAGAGAAGAGAAGAGAAGAGAAGAGAAGAGAAGAGAAGAGAAGAGAAGAGAAGAGAAGAGAAGAGAAGAGAAGAGGAGAAGCTCAGTGGGGCTCCGGAGGTTTCTCAACACAAACTCTGCCCTTCTCCTCTCCCTGTTTCACTCAATCAGTTTGGAAGGTCCAGAACCCAACATCCAGGACAGTTTGGGGACACAAAGATGATGAAGTCACCCCAGGACAATTTGGGGACACAAAGATGATGAAGTCAAAGTCACCCCAGGACAGTCTGGGGACACAAAGATGATGAAGTCACCCCAGGACAGTTTGGGGACACAAAGATGATAAAGTCAAAGTCACCCCAGGACAGTTTGGGGACACAAAGATGATGAAGTCACCCCAGGACAGTCTGGGGACACAAAGATGATGAAGTCACCCCAGGACAATTTGGGGACACAAAGACGATGAAGTCACCCCAGGCCAACCAGGAAGGAAGGCAGGAGATGGACAAACCCGGAGTGGGAAGCACGCCCGGAACCCGCAGTGATTCCCCTGGAACGATGACTCCAACCACGAGGGGAAAAACCCAAATGCTCGGAGGCAGAGAGCGCTCAAACCCGGTGTAACTCTGGTGTAACCGCGGTGTAACTCTGGTGTAACCTCGGTGTAACTCTGGTGTAACCTCGGTGTAACTCTGGTGTAACGTCGTTGTAACTCTGGTGTAACCTCGGTGGAACCCGTCCGGCCGGTTCCGTCACCTCCGCTGATCCCCGGGTCGGGCTCGGAGTCATCCCCAAATCTCCTCCTCCAGCCCGGCCCCGTGGGTGTCACCGGGGCGGCCATAAAGGCTGGACAGCCCCGGGGGCTCTGGACAACCAAACCCCGGCCAGGCCCGGGATTCTGCTCGGGATTAACTAAACCCAGGGCCGGGCTTAGCGGCGTCGCTAAACGCTCGAGTTTCTGCCAGAGGTACCGTGGGGAAGGGCTGGGATTTGGTAAAATTGGAAATTGTTTTAATACAAAATATTTTTCTATTTGTATTTTTCTATTTGTATTTTTCTATTTGTATTTTTTATATGTTTTAATGTATTAAAATATATCTATAAAATATTTATCTATAATACTTTATATATATGTATATATAATATTTTATATATTAAAATATACCTGTAATATATATTAACATATATCTATAATATATAAATCGATAATATTTTATATATTAAAATATATCTATAATATATATTAACATATATCTATAAAATATAAATTGATAATATTTTATATATTAAAATATATATTAATATATTAATATAGTTATATTAAAATATATCTATACTATATATCTAAAATATATATTATATATCTATAACATTTTATATATAAAATATATCTGTAATATATATTAATATAGATATAGTAACATATATCTATAAAATATAAATTGATAATATTTTATATATTAAAATATATATTAATATGTTAATATAGATATATTAAAATATATCTATACTATATATCTATAATAAAATATATAAATCTATAACATTTTATATATAAAATATATCTGTAATATATATTAATATAGTTATATTAAAATATATCTATAATATATATCTATAATATATAAATCTATAATATTTTGTATATTAAAATATATATTATATTAATATAGATATATTAAAATAAATATAATATAATATATATAATATATAATATAATAAATAATATATAATATATATAACATTTTATAGATAGAATATATTTGTAATATATATTAATATAGATATATTAAAATATATCTGTAATATATATATCTACAATATAATATATATATATAATTTTATATAATAAAATAGATCTATAATATATATTAATATAGACATATTAAAGTATATCTATAAAATATATTTATAGAGATATGTTAAATATATCTATAATATATATCTACAATATTCTATATATATCTATAATATTTTATATATTAAAGTATATCTATAATACATATAATATATAATATATAATATATATCTATAACATTTTATAGATAAAATATATCTGTAATATATATTAATATAGATTTTAAAAATTATATCTAATATATATATCTACAATATATCTATAATATTTATATATTAAAATAGATATATAATGTATATTAATATGGATATATTAAAGTATATCTATAAAATATATTTCTAGATATCTATTAAATATATCTATAATATATATCTACAATATATAATATATATGTATAATATTTTATATATTAATATATATCTATAATATATATCAATATATATTAAGATAATCTATAATGCATATATAATATATAATATATATAACATTTTATATATAAAATATATCTGTAATATATATTAATATAGATAAAATATATCTGTAATATATATATCTACAATATTATATCTATAATATTTTATTTATTAAAATAGATCTATACTATATATTAATCTAGACATATTAAAGTATATCTATAAAATATATTTATAGAGAAATATTAAATATATCTATAATATATATCTACAATATATAATATATATCTATAATATTTTATATATTAAATATATATCTATTCTATATATTAATATATATCTATAATATATATTATAGATATAAATATCTATTTTATATTATTTTTATATTTTATATTATTTTATATTTCATTATTTTATAAATTTTATATTAGGCTGTTTTTCCGGGTTGTTTCGGGATTATTTTGCTTTGTTAATTTTATTTTTCATTCTGTTCATTTGAACAACTCAGATTTAAAGGGGATGAATTCACCATAAACCAAAATTCCCACTCAGAAAACACCTGAAAACTGAATTATCCCTGAAAACTGAATTATCCCTGAAAACTGAATTATCCCTGAAAACCAGGCTTGGCCTGGGGCTTTTAGAGCAGAAATCAGAGATTTAATAAAAAATCAGAAAATCAATGTTTGATAAATTCTTTCAGCATTCATTTTGGGCAATAATTCCATTTATTCCACATTTCCTCATAAACGAGGAGTAAATTCTTTCACCATTGACTTTGAATAGTAATTCCATTTATTCCACATTTCCTTGTGACCAAGGAGTAAATTATTTCAGCATTCATTTTGGGTAATAATTCCATTTATTCCACATTTCCTCATAAATGAGGAGTAAATTATTTTAGCAGTGACTTTGGGCAATAATTCCATTTATTCCACATTCCCTGAGAGAGGAGTAAATTATTTTAGCATTCATTTTGGGTAATAATTCCTTTTATTCCACATTTCCTGATAAGCAAGGAGCTGATTCTTTCAGCAGTGACTTTGGGCAATAATTCCATTTATTCTACATTTCCTCATAAATGAGGAGTAAATTATTTTAGCCGTAATTTTGGGCAATAATTCCATTTATTTCACATTCCCTCATGAGTGAGGAGTAAATTATTTCAGCATTCACTTTGGGTAATAATTCATTTTATTCCACATTTCCTCATAAATGAGGAATAGAAATTCTTTTAGCATTCATTCATTTGGGGTAATTATTCCTTTTAATCCACATTTCCTCTTGAGCAATACAAATTCTTTTAACATTCATTTTGGGCAATAATTCCATTTATTCCACATTCCCTGAGTGAGGAGTAAATTCTTTCAGCAGTGACTTTGGGTAATAATTCCATTTATTTCACATTTCTTTATGACCAAGGAGTAAATTCTTTCAGCATTGATTTTGAGCAATAATTCCATTTATTCCACATTTCCTCATGAGCAATAGAAATTCTTTTAGCATTTATTTTGGGCAATAATTCCATTTATTCCACATTTCCTCATAAATGAGGAGTAAATTCTTTCAGCAGTGACTTTGGATAATAATTCCATTTATTCCACATTCCCTGAGAGAGGAGTGAATTCTTTCAGCATTTATTTTGGGCAATAATTCCATTTATTCCACATTTCCTCATGAGCAATAGAAATTCTTTCAGCATTCATTTTGAGCAATAATTCCTTTTATTCTACATTTCCTCATAAATGAGGAGTAAATTATTTTAGCAGTGACTTTGGGCAATAATTCCATTTATTCCACATTTCCTGATGAGCAATAGAAATTCTTTTAGCATTCATTCATTTGGGGTAATTATTCCTTTTAATCCACATTTCCTCTTGAGCAATAGAAATTGTTTCGGCATTCATTTTGAGCAATAATTCAATTTATTCCACATTTCCTCGTGACCAAGGAGTAAATTCTTTCAGCATTTATTTTGGGCAATAATTCCTTTTATTCCACATTTCCTCATAAATGAGGAGTAAATTCTTTTAGCAGTGACTTTGGGCAATAATTCCTTTTATTCCACATTCCCTTGTGACCAAGGAGTAAATTATTTTAGCATTCATTTTGGGTAATAATTCATTTTATTCTACATTTCTTTATGAGAAAAGAGTAAGTTCTTTTGGGCAATAATTCCATTTATTCCACATTTCCTCATGAGCAATAGAAATTCTTTCAGCATTCATTTTGGGCAATAATTCAATTTATTCCACATTTCCTTGAGACCAAGGAGTAAATTATTTCAGCATTCATTTTGGACAATAATTCCATTTATTCCACATTTCCTCATGAGTGAGGAGTAAATTATTTCAGCATTCATTTTGGATAATAATTCCTTTTATTCCACATTTCCTGATGAGCAATAGAAATTCTTTTAGCATTCATTCATTTGGGTAATTATTCCTTTTAATCCTCATTTCCTCTTGAGCAATACAGATTCTTTAACATTCATTTTGGGCAATAATTCCTTTTATTCCACATTTCCTCATAAACGAGGAGTAAATTATTTTAGCAGTGACTTTGGGCAATAATTCCATTTATTTCACATTTCCTGACCAAGGAGTAAATTATTTTAGCTTTCATTTTGGGTAATAATTCCTTTTATTTCACATTTCTGTATGAGAAAGGAGTAAATTCTTTTGGGCAATAATTCCATTTATTCCACATTTCCTCATGAGCAATAGAAATTCTTTTAGCATTTATTTTGAGCAATAATTCCATTTATTCCACATTTCCTCATAAATGAGGAGTAAATTATTTCAGCAGTGACTTTGGGCAATAATTCCATTTATTCCACATTTCCTCATAAATGAGGAGTAAATTCTTTCAGCATTTATTTTGGGCAATAATTCCATTTATTCCACATTCCCTGAGAGAGGAGTAAATTCTTTCAGCATTTATTTTGGATAATAATTCCATTTATTCCACATTTCTTTATGAGTGAGGAGTAAATTCTTTCAGCAGTGACTTTGGGTAATAATTCCATTTATTCCACATTTCCTTGTGACCAAGGAGTAAATTATTTTAACATTCATTTTGGGGAATAATTCCTTTTATTCCACATTTCCTCATAAATGAGGAGTAAATTCTTTCAGCATTCATTTTGGGCAATAATTCCATTTATTCCACATTTCCTTTTGAGTGAGGAGTAAATTCTTTTAGCATTGACTTTGGGCAATAATTCCATTTATTCCACATTTCCTCATGAGCAATACAGATTCTTTCAGCATTCATTTTGAGCAATAATTCCATTTATTCCACATTTCCTCACAGATAAAAACTCAAAGCTTTAATTTCATCCTCACAAAACCTCAATTCCAACAATTCTTCAGCTGCTTCCTCAATCCAAACTCTCTCCCTGTAAATTTAGTTTTTATTTGGAATTATCCCAAAGTTTATTTTTTTTAATTTTTTTTAAATTTGGAATTATCCCAAAGTTGGGGTTTTTAAATATATTTTTTTTATTATCCCAAAGTTGGGGGTTTTTTTTAATTTGTTTTTTTATTTGGAATTATCCCAAAATTGGGGGGTTTTTTTAATTTTATTTTTTTAATTTGGAATTATCCCAAAGTTGGGGTTTTTTAAATTTTTGGTTTTTTTGGAGTTATCCCAGGATTGGTTTTTTAATTTTTTTTTTATTTGGAATTACCCCAAAGTTGGGTTTTTTAAAATTTTTTTTTTGAGTTATCCCAAAATTGGTTTTTAAAATTTTTTTTTAAATTTGGAGTTATCCCAAAATTGGTTTTTTAATTTTTTTTTATTTGGAATTATCCCAAAGTTGGGGGTTTTTAATTTTTTTTTTTAATTTGGAATTATCCCAAAGTTGTTTTGTTTAAATTTTTTTTTTAATTATCCCAAAGTTGGGATTTTAAATTTTTTTTTTATTTGGAATTATCCCAAAGTTGGGGGGTTTTAATTTTTTTTTTTTTGAGTTATCCCAAAATTGGTTTTTTAATTTTTTTTTAATTTGGAATTATCCCAAAATTGTTGAGGTTTTAAAATTTTTTTTACTTTAATTTTTTTTAAATTTTAAGTTTTGATTTTTGATTTATTTTATTTTTTGGTTACCCCAAAATTTGACCTCAGGAAATTTCTTTTAATTCCATAATTAAAAATGATTCACCCGGTGGTGTCACATTGGAAATTCCGGCATGGAAGGAATTATCCATGGAATTATCCATGGAATTATCCCGGGAATTAACCCAGGAAATGTTTTAATTACTGGGAGGAGGAAAAAACAAAAAAATCTGGATTTTTGTTGGTATTTATGCCAGAGGAAAAACAAAAATTTTTTTTAAATTTAATTTAATTTAATTAATTTATTTTAAATTTTTTTATTTTTATTTCGTTTTATTTATTTTTATTTTATTTTATTTTATTTATTTATTTTTATTTATTTTTATTTATTTTTATTTTATTTTATTTTATTTATTTCTTTTTATTTCTTTTTATTTCTTTTTATTTTATTTTATTTATTTCTTTTTATTTTATTTTATTTATTTTTATTTTATTTTATTTATTTCTTTTTATTTTATTTTATTTTATTTATTTCTTTTTATTTCTTTTTATTTCTTTTTATTTTATTTTATTTTATTTATTTATTTTTATTTCATTTTATTTCTTTTTATTTTATTTTATTTTATTTTTTTCCTTTTATTTCTTTTTATTTTATTTTATTTATTTTTTTTTAATTTATTTTTATTTTATTTTATTTATTTATTTATTTTAATTTATTTCTTTTTATTTTATTTATTTATTTATTTTTATTTTATTTTATTTCTTTTTTTATTTTATTTTATTTATTTCTTTTTATTTTATTTTATTTCTTTTTATTTTATTTTATATTATTTATTTCTTTTTATTTTATTTTATTTTATTTATTTCTTTTTATTTTATTTTATTTCTTTTTATTTTATTTTATTTTATTTCTTTTTATTTTATCCCTTTAAAGGGATTTTCAGTTTCTGTGCTGCCTTTTGGCTGCTGTAAAATCCAAAAATTTAAATTTCTATGGATGTGATAAAATAATAATCCAAATAATTAAATAATAATTAATAACCTGAATTATTTTTGCTTTTATTTGTATTTATGCCGCTTCCTTGAGAGATTTTTGGTTCTTGTGCTGCCTTTTCACTGCTGTAAAATCTAAAGATTTAAATTTCTATTGATGTGGCAAAATAATAATCCAAATAATCCAAAAATAATAATTAATAACATGAATTTTTTTAAAAAAATCTCTTTGGAAAAGGCCCATTTGGAAAAGGAATTTTGGGGAAAAAAAGGACATTTTTGGAAAAGCCTCTTTGGAAAACGCATCTTTGGGAAAAGCCCATTTGGAAAAGTTCTCTTTGGAAAAGGCCGATTTGGAAAAGGAATTGGGGAAAAAAAAGGACATTTTTGGAAAAGGCTCTTTGGAAAAGTCTTTGGGAAAAGTTCTCTTTGGAAAAGGCTGATTTGGAAAAGGAATTTTGGAAAAAAAGGACATTTTTGGAAAAGCCTCTTTGGGAAAAGCTCATTTGGAAGAGTCTCTTTGGAAAAAGCTGAATTGGAAAAGGAATTTGGAAAAAAAAGGACATTTTTGGAAAAGCCTCTTTGGGAAAAGTTCTCTTTGGAAAAGGCTGATTTGGAAAAGGAATTTTGGGGAAAAAAAGGACATTTTTGGAAAAGGCTCTTTGGAAAAGTCTTTGGGAAAAGTTCTCTTTGGAAAAGGCTGATTTGGAAAAGGAATTTTGGAAAAAAAGGACATTTTTGGAAAAGCCTCTTTGGGAAAAGCTCATTTGGAAGAGTCTCTTTGGAAAAAGCTGAATTGGAAAAGGAATTTGGAAAAAAAAGGACATTTTTGGAAAAGCCTCTTTGGGAAAAGTTCTCTTTGGAAAAGGCTGATTTGGAAAAGGAATTTTGGGGAAAAAAAGGACATTTTTGGAAAAGGCTCTTTGGAAAGGTCTTTGGGAAAAGCCCATTTGGAAAAGTCTCTTTGGAAGAGTCTCTTTGGAAAAGGCTGATTTGGAAAAGGAATTTTGGAGAAAAAAGGACATTTTTGGAAAAGTCTCTTTGGAAAAGCTCATTTGGAAAAGGCTGATTTGGAAAAGGAATTGGGGGAAAAAAAAGGACATTTTTGGAAAAGGCTCTTTGGGAAAGTCTTTGGGAAAAACCCATTTGGAAAAGTTCTCTTTGGAAAAAGCTGATTTGGAAAAGGAATTTTGGGGAAAAAAGGACATTTTTGGAAAAGCCTCTTTGGAAAACGCATCTTTGGGAAAAGCCCGTTTGGAAAAGTTCTCTTTGGAAGAGTCTCTTTGGAAAAGGCCAATTTGGAAAAAAAAGGACATTTTTGGAAAAGGCTCTTTGGGAAAAGCTCATTTGGAAAAGGCTGATTTACAAAAGGAATTTTGGGGGAAAAAAAAAGGACATTTTTGGAAAAGTCTCTTTGGAAAAGCCCATTTGGAAAAGGCTGATTTGGAAAAGGAATTTTGGGGAAAAAAAGGACATTTTTGGAAAAACCTCTTTGGAAAAGTCTTTGGGAAAAACCCATTTGGAACAGGACTTTTTGGGAAAGGTCTCCTTAGAAAAGGCCAATTTGGGAAAAGCCTGTTTGGAAAAAAATCTTCTTTGGAAGAGTCTCTTTGGAAAAGGCCCATTTGGAAAAGGAATTTTGGGGAAAAAAAGGACATTTTTGGAAAAGCCTCTTTGGGAAAAGCTCATTTGGAAAAGGAATTTTGGAAAAAAAAGGACATTTTTGGAAAAGTCTTTGGGAAAAGTCTGTTTAGAAAAGACCTTTTTGGAAAAGGCCAATTTGGGGAAAGCCCGTTTGGAAAAGTTCTCTTTGGAAAAGGCCCGTTTGGGGAAAGCATTTTTGGAAAAAAAAGCATTTTTAGGAAAATCCCATTTGGAAAACCCTTTCCCTCAGGGTAACCAACTCTTCCCTTTGTTCCCAGGAGGACACTTAGAGGATGGAACCGGAGCCGCCGGCGAGGCCGGAGGGAAAGGATTTCTCCATGGGAAAGGATTCCTTGGGAAAGGGATTTTTTGGAAAAAGAGTTTTTTGGAAAAGGGTTTTTTAGAAAAGGGTTCTTTGGAAGAGATCTCCTTGGAAAAGCCCCGTTTGAAGAAGGCATTTTTGGAAAAAAGGCATTTTTGGGAAAATCCCATTTGGAAAACCCTTTCCCTCAGACTAACCAACTCTTTTCCCTCTGTTCCCAGGACAACCCTTAGAGGATGGAGCCGGAGCCGCCGGCGGCAGCAGCGCCGAGGCCGGAGGGGCTGATCGAGCTCTACGGCTCCTTCCAGGAGCTCTTGGAGTTCTTCTGCAAGAACAGCACCATCCACGGCACCGTGCGCCTGCTGTGCTCGGGCAGCGGCCGCGTGAAGCCGGCGCTGTGGGCGCTGCTGCTCCTGGCCAGCCTGGCCATGCTCTACTGGCAGCTGGGCCTCATGCTGAGCCAGTTCTGGGCCTACCCCGTGGTGCTCACCATGTCCATGCACTCCGAGCCCAAAATGTTCCCGGCGGTCACCGTCTGCGACCTGGATCCATACAGGTCAGCTGGGATGGGGGACAAAGGGGTGGGAATGGGGAAGGGAGGGATCACAAAGGGTTGGGAATGGGGAAAGGGATGGATCCCAAAAGGGTTGGGAATGAGCAGGGATGGATCCCAATGGGTTGGAAATGGGGAAGGGATGGATCCCAAAGGGTTGGGAATGGGCAGGGACACATGTCAAAGGTTTGAGAAGGTTTGGGAAGGTTTGGGAATGGGCAGGGATGGATCCCAATGGCTTGGGAAGGTTTGGGAAGGGTCAAGGATGGATCCCAATGGCTTGGGAAGGTTTGGGAAGGGTCAAGGATGGATCCCAATGGATTGGGAATGAGCAGGGATGGATCCCAATGGCTTGGGAAGGTTTGGGAATGGGGAAGGGATGGATCCCAAAGGGTTGGGAATGAGCAGGGATGGATCCCAATGGGTTGGAAATGGGGAAGGGATGGATCCCAATGGGTTGGGAATGGGCAGGGACACATGTCAAAGGTTTGAGAAGGTTTGGGAAGGTTTGGGAATGGGCAGGGATGGATCCCAATGGGTTGGGAATGGGCAGGGATGGATCCCAATGGGTTGGGAATGGGCAGGGATGGATCCCAATGGGTTGGAAATGGGGAAGGGAGGGATCACAAAGGATTTGGGACAGTTTGGGAATGGGCAGAGATGGATCTCAATGGTTTGGGAAAGTTTGGGAATGGTCAGGGATGGATCTCCATGGGTTGGGAAGGTTTGAGAAGGGTCAGGGATGGATCCCAATGGGTTGGGAAGGTTTGGGAATGGGCAGGGATGGATCTCAAATGTTTGGGAAGGTTTGGGAAGGTTTGGGAAGGGTCAGGGATGGATCCCAAAGGGTTGGGAATGGGGAATGGATGGATCCTGAAGGGTTAGGGGTGGATCCCAAGGGTTTGAGAAGGGTCAGGGATGGATCCCAATGGGTTGGGAATGGGGAAAGGAATTGATCCCAATGGGTTGGAAATGGGGAAAGGATGGATCCCAATGGATTGGGAAGGTTTGGGAAGGGTCAGGGATGGATCCCAATGGGTTGAGAAGGTTTGGGAATGGGGAAGGGATGGATCCCAAAGGGTTGGGAATGGGAAAGGGATGGATCCCAATGGATTGGGAATGGTCAGGGATGGATCCCAATGGGTTGAGAAGGTTTGGGAATGGGGAAGGGATGGATCCCAATGGATTGGGAATGAGCAGGGATGGATCCCAAAGGGTTGGGAATGGGGAAGGGATGGATCCCAATGGATTGGGAATGAGCAGGGATGGATCCCAAAGGGTTGGGAATGGTCAGGAATGGATCCCAATGGTTTGGGAAGGTTTGAGAAGGGTCAGGGATGGATCCCAGTGGTTTGGGAATGGGGAAGGGATGGATCCCAATGGATTGGGAATGAGCAGGGATGGATCCCAATGGGTTGGGAATGGAGAAGGGATGGATCCCAATGGACTGGGAAGGTTTGGGAATGGGGAAGGGAGGGATCCCAATGGGTTGGGAATGAGCAGGGATGGATCCCAAAGGGTTGGGAATGGGCAGGGACACATCTCAAAGGTTTGGGAAGGTTTGGGAAGGGGCAGGGATGGATCCCAAAGGGTTGGGAATGGGCAGGGATGGATCCCAATGGTTTGGGAAAGTTTGGGAATGGTCAGGGATGGATCTCAATGGGTTGGGAAGGTTTGGGAATGGGCAGGGATGGATCCCAATGGGTTGGGAATGGGGAAGGGATGGATCCCAAAGGGTTGGGAAGGTTTGGGAATGGGCAGGGGTGGATCTCAAATGTTTGGGAAGGTTTGGGAAGGGTCAGGGATGGATCCCAATGGGTTGGGAAGGGTCAGGGATGGATCCCAAAGGGTTGGGAATGGGGAATGGATGGATCCTGAAGGGTTAGAGGTGGATCCCAAGGGTTTGAGAAGGGTCAGGGATGGGTCCCAATGGGTTGGGAATGGGGAAAGGAATTGATCCCAATGGGTTGGAAATGAGCAGGGACACATGTCAAAGGTTTGAGAAGGTTTGGGAATGGGCAGGGATGGATCCCAAAGGGTTGGGAATGGGCAGGGATGTATCCCAATGGCTTGGGGAGGTTTGGGAAGGGTCAGGGATGGATCCCAATGGATTGGGAAGGTTTGGGAATGGTCAGGGATGGATCCCAATGGATTGGGAAGGTTTGGGAATGGTCAGGGATGGATCCCAATGGACTGGGAAGGTTTGGGAATGGGGAAGGGAGGGATCCCAATGGGTTAGGAATGGATCCCAAAGGGTTGGGAATGGTCAGGGATGGATCTCAATGGGTTGGGAAGGTTTGGGAAGGGTCAGGGACACATCTGAAAGGTTTAGGAAGGGTCAGGGATGCATCCCAAAAGTTTGGGAAAGGTTTGGAAAGGTTTGGGAAGGGTCAGGGATGGATCCCAAGGGTTTGGGAAGGGTCAGGGATGCATCCCAAGGGTTTGGGAATAGTCAGGGATGTGTCAAAGGGTTTGGGAAGGTTTGGGAAGGATTAATTTCTTCCACCCCTTAACTAAAAATCCCAACCCTTGAAAACCCTTACAAAAAGTGGAATTCTCACCAATTTGAGCTGTCCCCGGCAGGTTTGAGCAGGTCAGGGAGCCCCTGGCACAGCTGGACACGATGGCTGCAGAATCCATCGCCGCCCTGTACGGCGCCAACGCCGCGGCCGCGCTGCTCCGGCACAAACCCGGGAATATCCACGCGCCAAACCCGGCCAACCTCAGCAACTCCGGCTTCACACTGAGCCAGAACTTCTCCCTGCTCCGCCTGTCCCACCTCAGGGCGGGCAGGAAACGTCCCGGCGTGGGGTTCCGCCTGGTGAGGGATCCCAGCGGGGTTTGGGATTGGGGTTCCGCCTGGTGAGGGATCCCAGCGGGGTTTGGGATTGGGGTTTGGGGTTCTGCCTGGTGAGGGGATCCTGACAGGGTTTGGGATTGGGGTTTGGGATTGGGGTTTGGGGTTCCGCCTGGTGAGGGATCCCAGCGGGGTTTGGGATTGGGGTTTGGGGTTCTGCCTGGTGAGGGATCCCAGCGGGGTTTGGGATTGGGGTTTGGGGTTCTGCCTGGTGAGGGATCCCAGCGGGGTTTGGGATTGGGGTTTGGGGTTCTGCCTGGTGAGGGGATCCCAGCAGGGTTTGGGATTGGGGTTTGGGATTGGGATTGGGGTTCTGCCTGGTGAGGGGATCCTGACAGGGTTTGGGATTGGGGTTCCGCCTGGTAAGGGATCCCAGGGGGTTCACTGGGGTTTGGGATTGGGGTTTGGGGTTCCGCCTGGTGAGGGATCCCGGGGTCTTCACCGGGGTTTGGGATTGGGGCTGGGGTTCCGCCTGGTGAGGGATCCTGGTGGGGTTTGGGATTGGGGTTTGGGATTGGGATTGGGGTTCTGGCTGGTGAGGGGATCCTGACAGGGTTTGGGATTGGGGTTCCGCCTGGTAAGGGATCCCAGGGGGTTCACTGGGGTTTGGGATTGGGGTTGGGGTTCTGCCTGGTGAGGAATCCTGGTTGGGTTTGGGATTGGGGTTTAGGATTGGGGTTTGGGATTGGGGTTTGGGGTTCCATCTGGTGAGGGGATCCCGGTGGGGTTTGGGATTGGGGTTCCACTTGGTGAGGGGATCCTGACAGGGTTTGGGATTGGGGTTTGGGGTTCCGCCTGGTGAGGGATCCCAGGGGGTTCACTGGGGTTTGGGATTGGGGCTGCGGTTCCACCTGGTGAGGGATCCTGACAGGGTTTGGGATTGGGGTTCCATCTGGTGAGGGGATCCCGGCAGGGTTTGGGATTGGGGTTCCACGTGGTGAGGTTCACCGGGGTTTGGGATTCCATCTGGTGAGGGGATCCCAGTGGGGTTTGGAATTGGGGTTCCGCCTGGTGAGGGATCCCAGGGGGGTTCACCAGGGTTTGGGATTGGGGTTTGGGGTTCCACCTGGTGAGAGGATCCTGGTGGGGTTGGGGTTTGGGGTTCAGCCTGGTGAGGGGATCCCGGTGGGGTTTGGGATTGGGGTTCCGCCTGGTGAGGGGGTCCTGGTGGAGATTGGGATTTGGGATTGGGGTTCTGCCTGGTGAGGGATCCTGACAGGGTTTGGGGTTGGGGTTCTGTGGTGAGGGGATCCTGGTGGGGGTTGGGGTTCCGCCTGGTGAGGGGATCCCAGCGGGGTTTGGGATTGGGGTTTGGGGTTCCACCTGGTGAGAGGATCCCGGTGGGGTTCGGGATTGGGATCCCTGTGTGGGGATTTGGGGATTCACCGAAATTGATTATTGGGTGATTATTGAACCCCTGCCCTGTCCCAGAGTCTCTCACCAGCAATTTTTGGTGATTTTTTGTCCCCCTGCCCTGTCCTGGAGTCTTCACCAGCAATTTCGGGGTGATTTTTCAACCCCTACCCTTTCCTAGGGTCTCTCACCAGCAATTTTGGGGTGATTTTTGTCCCCCTGCCCAATGTTCACACCAAAGTTCTGCTCCCTCCTCCTGCACTTCCCCACTGAAACAACCAAAAATTTTTCCCTTTTGGGTGACAAACCCAACAATTCTCATTTTTATTTCCCTGCATCCCTGAACTTTTGATCGTTCCCTTTTGGGTGACAAACCCAACAATTTTTATTTTTACTTCCCTGCGTCCCTGAGCTTTTAATTTTTCAGTTTTGGGTGAAAAAACCAAAATTCTCATTCCTATTCCCCCGCAATCCTGAACTTCTGAAACAACCAAAAATTTTTCCCTTTTGGGTGAAAACCCCAACAATTCTCACCTGAAAAAATCAATTTTTTTTTTTTTACTTTTGGGTGAAAAAACCCCAAAATTCTCATTCCCATTTCCCTGCATCCCTGAACTTTTGATCGTTCCCTTTTGGGTGAAAAAACCAAAATTCTCATTCCCATTTCCCTGCAATCCTGAACTTTGATCGTTCCCTTTTGGGTGACAAACCCAACAATTCTCATTTTTATTTCCCTGCATCCCTGAACTTTTGATTGTTCCCTTTTGGATGACAAACCCAACAATTTTTATTTTTACTTCCCTGCGCTTTTAATTTTTCAGTTTTGGGTGAAAAAACCAAAATTCTCATTCCCATTCCCCCGCAATCCTGAACTTTTGAAACAACCAAAAATTTTTCCCTTTTGGGTGACAAACCAAACAATTCTCATCTGAAAAAAATCAATTTTTTTTATTTTTGGGTGAAAAAACCCAACAATTCTCATTCCCATTTCCCTGCATCCCTGAACTTTTGATCGTTCCCTTTTGGGTGAAAATACCAAAATTCTCATTCCCATTTCCCTGCAATCCTGAACTTTTGATCGTTCCCTTTTGGGAGACAAACCCAACAACTCTCATTTTTATTTCCCTGCATCCCTGAACTTTTGATCGTTCCCTTTTGGGTGAAAAAACCAAAATTCTCATTCCCATTCCCCTGCAATTCTGAACCTTTGAAACAATGAAAAAATTTTCACTTTTGGGTGAAAAACCAATGATTCTTACTCAAAAAAATCAATTTTTTTTTTTTTTTACTTTTGGGTGAAAAGACCCCAAAATTCCCATTCCCATTCCCCTGCAATCCTGAACTTTTGATCGTTCCCTTTTGGGCGACAAACCCAACAATTTTTATTTTTATTTCCCTGCATCCCTGAGCTTTTAATTTTTCAGTTTTGGGTGAAAAAACCAAAATTCTCATTCCCATTTCCCTGCATCCCTGAGCTTTTAATTTTTCCCTTTTGGGTGACAAACCCAACAACTCTCATTTTTATTTCCCTGCATCCCTGAACTTTTGATCGTTCCCTTTTGGGTGACAAACCCAACAATTCTCATTCCCATTCCCCTGCAATCCTGAACCTTTGAAACAATGAAAAAATTTTCACTTTTGGGTGAAAAACCAATGATTCTTACTCAAAAAAATCAATTTTTTTTTTTTTTTTTTTACTTTTGGGTGAAAAGACCCCAAAATTCCCATTCCCCTGCAATCCTGAGCTTTTGATTGTTCCCTTTTGGGTGACAAACCCAACAATTTTTATTTTTATTTCCCTGCGTCCCTGAGCTTTTAATTTTTCAGTTTTGGGTGAAAAAAACAAAATTCTCATTCCTATTCCCCTGCAATCCTGAACTTCTGAAACAACCAAAAATTTTTCCCTTTTGGGTGAAAACCCCAACAATTCTCATCTGAAAAAATCAATTTTTTTTTTACTTTTGGGTGAAAAAACCCCAAAATTCTCATTCCCATTTCCCTGCATCCCTGAACTTTTGATCGTTCCCTTTTGGGTGAAAAAACCAAAATTCTCATTCCCATTTCCCTGCATCCCTGAACTTTTGATCGTTCCCTTTTGGGTGAAAAAACCAAAATTCTCATTCCCATTTCCCTGCATCCCTGAGCTTTTAATTTTTCCCTTTTGGCTGACAAACCCAACAATTCTCATTTTTATTTCCTTGTATCCCTGAACTTTTGATTGTTCCCTTTTGGGTGACAAACCCAACAACTCTCATTTTTATTTCCCTGCATCCCTGAACTTTTGATCGTTCCCTTTTGGGTGAAAATACCAAAATTCTCATTCCCATTTCCCTGCAATCCTGAACTTTTGATCGTTCCCTTTTGGGTGACAAACCCAACAACTCTCATTTTTATTTCCCTGCATCCGTGAACTTTTGATTGTTCCCTTTTGGGTGACAAACCCAACAATTCTCATTCCCATTCCCCTGCAATCCTGAACTTCTGAAACAATGAAAAAATTTTCACTTTTGGGTGAAAAACCAATGATTCTTACTCAAAAAAATCAAATTTTTTTTTTTTTTACTTTTGGGTGAAAAGACCCCAAAATTCCCATTCCCATTCCCCTGCAATCCTGAGCTTTTGATCGTTCCCTTTTGGGTGACAAACCCAACAATTTTTATTTTTACTTCCCTGCGTCCCTGAGCTTTTAATTTTTCAGTTTTGAGTGACAAACCCAACAATTCTCATTCCTATTCCCCTGCAATCCTAAACTTCTGAAACAACCAAAAATGTTTCCCTTTTGGGTGAAAACCCCAACAATTCTCATCTGAAAAAATCAATTTTTTTTTTTTACTTTTGGGTGAAAAAACCCCAAAATTCTCATTCCCATTTCCCTGCATCCCTGAACTTTTGATCGTTCCCTTTTGGGTGAAAAAACCAAAATTCTCATTCCCATTTCCCTGCAATCCTGAACTTTTGATCGTTCCCTTTTGGGAGACAAACCCAACAACTCTCATTTTTATTTCCCTGCATCCGTGAACTTTTGATCGTTCCCTTTTGGGTGACAAACCCAACAATTCTCATTCCCATTCCCCTGCAATCCTGAACCTTTGAAACAATGAAAAAATTTTCACTTTTGGGTGAAAAACCAATGATTCTTACTCAAAAAAATCAATTTTTTTTTTTTTTACTTTTGGGTGAAAAGACCCCAAAATTCCCATTCCCCTGCAATCCTGAACTTTTGATTGTTCCCTTTTGGGCGACAAACCCAACAATTTTTATTTTTACTTCCCTGCGTCCCTGAGCTTTTAATTTTTCAGTTTTGAGTGACAAACCCAACAATTCTCATTCCTATTCCCCTGCAATCCTGAACTTCTGAAACAACCAAAAATGTTTCCCTTTTGGGTGACAAACCAAACAATTCTCATCTGAAAAAATCAATTTTTTTTTACTTTTGGGTGAAAAGACCCCAAAATTCCCATTCCCATTCCCCTGCAATCCTGAACTTTTGATCGTTCCCTTTTGGGCGACAAACCCAACAATTTTTATTTTTATTTCCCTGCGTCCCTGAGCTTTTAATTTTTCCCTTTTGGCTGACAAACCCAACAATTCTCATTTTTTATTCCCCCTTCTCTCCCAGTGCAATTCCACGGGTGGGAATTGCTTTTTCCAGGCTTTCTCCTCGGGGCTGGACGCTGTCCGTGAGTGGTACCACTTCCATTACCTGAACATCCTGGCCCAGCTGCCGCTGGCCACCGACGTCCCCCGGCACCGCCGGCGCCTCCGCGACCTCGTCTACTCCTGCCAGTACGACGGGGAGCCCTGCAGGCCCAGGTGGGTGGGGATTTCCAGGGAATTCCGGGATCATTCCCGTTTTTCTGGACACGTCCAGGTTGGGTTTAAGGTGTTGTCAAGCTCAGAATAAAAATTCATGTTGAATTTCTTTTGATTTCCCAGTAAAACACCATTAAATTCCTTGAATTTCCAATAAAAATCCAACAAATTTCTTGAATTCTCAGTAAAATTCCAACAAATTTCTCTTGGTTTTCCAGTAAAACCCCATCAAATTTCTCTTGATTTTGTTCACTTTCACCAGGAGCTGCCACACTTTTAGCAGCTCATTCCCATTTTTCTGGACATGTCCAGGTTGGGTTTAAGGTGTTGTCAAGCTCAGAATAAAAATTCATGTTGAATTTCTTTTGAATTCCCAGTAAAACTCCATCAAATCTCTTGATTTTTCAGTAAAACTCCATCAAATTTCTTGAATTTCCAGTAAAATTCCATCAAATTTCTTGATTTTCCAGTAAAATTCCATCCAATCTCCCTTGATTTTCCAGTAAAACCCCATTAAAATCTCTCTTGATTTTCCAGTAAAACTCCATCAAATCTCTCTTGATTTCCCAGTAAAATGCCATTAAATTTCTTGATTTTCCAGTAAAACACCATTAAAATCTCTCCTGATTTCCCAGTAAAACCCTATTAAAATCTCTCTTGATTTTCCAGTAAAACCCCATCAAATTTCTTGAATTTCCAGTAAAATTCCATCCAATCTCTTCTGATTTTTCAGTAAAATGCCATTAAATTTCTTGATTTTCCAGTAAAACCCCATTAAAATCTCTCTCGATTTCCCAGTAAAACTCCATAAAAAATTCTCGTGATTTTCCAGTAAAACCCCATAAAAATTTCTCTTGATTTTCCAGTGATTATCTTCACTTCCAGCACCCTCCTAATTAAAACTCCATCAAATCTCTTGATTTTCCAGTAAAACCCCATCAAATTTCTTGATTTTCCAGTAGAACTCCATCCAATCTCTCTTGATTTCCCAGTAAAATGCCATTAAAATCTCTCTTGACTTTCCAGTAAAACGCCAATAAATTCTCTCTTGATTTTCCAGTAAAACTCCATCAAATTTCTTGATTTTCCAGTAAAATTCCATAAAAATCTCTCTTGATTTTCCTGTGATTATTTTTCACTTCCAGCACACTCCTAATTAAAACCCCATCCAATCTCTTGATTTTCCAGTAAAACCCCATCAAATTTCTTGATTTTCCAGTAAAATTCCATCCAATCTCTCTTGATTTCCCAGTAAAATGCCATTAAATTTCTTGATTTTCCAGTAAAACCCCATTAAAATCTCTCTCGATTTTCCAGTAAAACTCCATCCAATCTCTCTTGATTTTCCAGTGATTATTTTTCACTTCCAGCACCCTCCTAATTAAAACTCCATCCAATCTCTCTCGATTTTCCATTAAAACCCCATCAAATTTCTCTTGATTTCCCAGTAAAACCCCATAAATTTTTTCTTGATTTCCCAGTAAAACACCATTAAAATCTCTCCTGATTTCCCAGTAAAACTCCATCCAATCTCTCTTGATTTTCCAGTGATTATCTTCACTTCCAGCACCCTCCTGATTAAAACTCCATCCAATCTATTGATTTTCCAGTAAAACCCCATCAAATTTCTCTTGATTTTCCAGTAAAACTCCATCAAATTTCTTGATTTTCCAGTAGAATTCCATCCAATCTCTCTTGATTTCCCAGTAAAACTCCATCAAATTTCTTGATTTTCCAGTAAAATTCCATCCAATCTCTCGATTTTCCATTAAAACCCCATAAAAATCTCTTGTTGATTTTCCAGTAAAACCCCATAAATTTTTTCTTGATTTTCCAGTAAAACCCATTTAAAATCTCTCTTGATTTCCCAGTGATTATTTTTCAATTCCAGCACCCTCCTAATTAAATCTCCCTCCAATTCCTCTCGATTTTCCAGCGATTCCGTTCACTTCCACCACCCGGTTTTTGGGAGCTGCTACACCTTTAACAGCCAGGGCACCGATCCCTTCTGGGCAGCCACCAAACCTGGCAGCCCCTACGGTGAGTGATGGGCAAAAACCACAAAAATTCAGAGAAATTAGAGAAAAAAGAGAAAATAAGAGAAATTTAGAGAAAAAAAGAAATTAAGAGGAAAAAAAGAGAAATTAAGAGAAAAAAGAAATTTAGAGAAAAAAGAGAAATTAAGAGGAAAAAAAGAAATTAAGAGAAAAATGAGAAATTTAGAGAAAATTTAGAGAAAAAAAGAAATTTAGAGGAAAAAGAGAAATTAAGAGAAAAAAAGAGAAATTAAGAGGAAAAAGAGAGAAATTAAGAGGAAAATGAGAAATTTAGAGAAAATTTAGAGAAAAAAAGAAATTTAGAGAAAAAAGAGAAATTAAGAGAAAAAAAGAGAAATTTAGAGAAAAAAAGAGAAATTAAGAGGAAAAAAAGAGAAATTAAGAGGAAAATGAGAAATTTAGAGAAAATTTAGAGAAAAAAAGAAATTAAGAGAAAAAAGGAGAAATTAAGAGAAAAATGACAAATTAAGAGAAAAATGAGAAATTAGAAAAATGAGAAATTAAGAGAAATTAAGAGAAAAAAGAGAAATTTAGAGAAAAAAAAGAAATTAAGGGGAAAAAGAGAAATTTAGAGAAAAAAAGAAGTTTAGAGAAAAAAGAGAAATTTAGAGAAAAAAAGAGAAATTAAGAGAAAAAAGAAATTAAGAGAAAAAAAAGAGAATTTAGAGAAAAAAGAAATTTAGAGGAAAAAGAGAAATTTAGAGGAAAAAGAGAAGTTTAGAGAAAAAAGAGAAATTTAGAGAAAAAAGAGAAATTTAGAGAAAAAAAAGAGAAATTAAGAGAAAAAAAAGAGAAATTTAGAGAAAAAAGAGAAATTAAGAGAAAAAAGAGAAATTAAGAGGAAAAAAGAGAAATTAAGAGGAAAAAGAGAAATTAAGAGGAAAAAAGAGAAATTAAGAGAAAAAAAGAGAAATTTAGAGAAAAAAAGTTTAGAGCAAAAAGTTTAGAGAAAAAAAGAGAAATTTAGAGAAAAAAAGAGAAATTAAGAGAAAAAAGAGAAATTAAGAGAAAAAAAAGAGAAATTAAGAGAAAAATGAGAAATTAAGAGAAATTAAGAGAAAAAAGAAACTAAGAGAAAAAAATAGAAATTAAGAGAAAAAAGGAGAAATTTAGAGAAAAAAGAGAAATAAGGAGGAAAAAAAAGAAATTAGGAGATAAAAAAGAGAAATTAGGAGATAAAAAAAGAGAAATTAGGAGATAAAAAAAGAGAAATTAGGAGATAAAAAAAGAGAAATTAAGAGAAAAAAAGAGAAATTTAGAGAAAAAAAGAGAAATTAAGAGGAAAAAAAGAGAAATTAAGAGGAAAAAGAGAAATTTAGAGAAAAAAAGAGAAATTAAGAGGAAAAAAAGAGAAATTAAGAGAAAAAAGAAATTTAGAGGAAAAAAAGAGAAATTAAGAGGAAAAAAAGAAATTGAGAGAAAAAAAGAGAAATTAAGAGAAAAAAAGAGAAATTGAGAGAAAAAAGAAATTTAGAGGAAAAAGAGAAATTAAGAGAAAAAAAGAGAAATTTAGAGAAAAAAAGAGAAATTGAGAGGGAAAAAGAGAAATTGAGAGGGAAAAAGAGAAATTAAGAGAAAAAAAGAGAAACTAAGAGAAAAAAGAGAAATTAAGAGAAAAAAAAGAGAAATTTAGAGAAAAAAAAGAGAAATTTAGAGAAAAAAAAGAGAAAATAAGAGGGGAAAAAAAGAGAAATTAAGAGAAAAAAGAGAAATTAAGAGAATTATTATGGGATTATTTGTTATGGATTAGGATTAAAAATGGTTTTTCTGGGCTCCAAAATGAGCGATCCCAATGTGCAAATTTGGGATTTGGGGTTTACTTGTAGGGTTATTATTATTATTATTATTATTACTATTATTATTATTACTATTATTGTGTTTTTCTGGGTTTTATTTATAGGGTTATTATTTATTATGGATTAGGATTAAAAATGGTTTTTCTGGGCTCCAAAATGAGCGATCCCAATGTGCAAATTTGGGATTTGGGGTTTACTTATAGGGTTATTATTATTATTATTATTATTATTATTATTATTATTATTATTATTATTATTATTATTATTATTATTACTATTATTGGTTTTTTCTGGGTTTTACTTATAGGGTTAATATTATTTATTATGGATTAGGATTAAAAATGGCTTTTTGGGGCTCCAAAATGAGCGATCCCAATGTGCAAATTTGGGATTTAGGGTTTATTTATAGGGTTCTAATTATTATTATTAATATTATTATTATTAATATTATTATTATTATTAATATTATTATTATTGTGTTTTTCTGGGTTTTATTTCTAGGGTTATTATTTATTATGGATTAGGATTAAAAATGGCTTTTCTGGGCTCCAAAATGAGCGATCCCAATGTGCAAATTTGGGATTTGGGGTTTACTTATGGGGTTATTATTATTATTATTATTACTATTATTATTACTATTATCGGTTTTTTCTGGGTTTTACTTATAGGGTTAATATTATTTATTATGGATTAGGATTAAAAATGGTTTTTCTGGGCTCCAAAATGAGCGATCCCAATGTGCAAATTTGGGATTTGGGGTTTACTTGTAGGGTTATTATTATTATTATTATTATTACTATTATTATTATTACTATTATTGTGTTTTTCTAGGTTTTATTTATAGGGTTATTATTTATTATGGATTAGGATTAAAAATGGTTTTTCTGGGCTCCAAAATGAGCGATCCCAATGTGCAAATTTGGGATTTGGGGTTTACTTATAGGGTTATTATTATTATTATTATTACTATTATTATTATTATTGGTTTTTCCTGGGTTTTATTTATAGGCTTATTATTATTTATTATGGGATTATTTGTTATGGATTAGGATTAAAAATGGTTTTTCTGGGCTCCAAAATGAGCGATCCCAATGTGCAAATTTGGGATTTAGGGTTTATTTATAAGGTTATTATTATTATTATTATTATTATTATTATTATTATTATTATTATTATTGGGATTTTCTGGGTTTTACTTATAGGGTTATTATTATTATTATTATGGGATTATTTATTATGGATTAGGATTAAAAATGGCTTTTCTGGGCTCCAAAATGAGCGATCCCAATGTGCAAATTTGGGATTTGGGTTTTATTTATAGGCTTATTATTATTATTATTATTATTACTATTATTATTATTATTATTGTGTTTTTCTGGGTTTTATTTATAGGGTTATTATTTATTATGGATTAGGATTAAAAATGGCTTTTCTGGGCTCCAAAATGAGCAATCCCAATGTGCAAATTTGGGATTTGGGGTTTACTTGTAGGGTTATTATTATTATTATTATTATTATTATTATTATTATTATTATTATTGGGATTTTCTGGGTTTTACTTATAGGGTTATTATTATTATTATTATGGGATTATTTATTATGGATTAGGATTAAAAATGGTTTTTCTGGGCTCCAAAATGAGCGATCCCAATGTGCAAATTTGGGATTTGGGGTTTACTTATAGGGTTGTTATTAATATTCTTAATATTATTATTATTATTATTGGGTTTTTCTGGGTTTTAATTACAGGGTTAATATTATTTATTATGGGATTATTTGTTATGGATTAGGATTAAAAATGGTTTTTCTGGGCTCCAAAATGAGCGATCCCAATGTGCAAATTTGGGATTTGGGGTTTACTTGTAGGGTTATTATTATTATTATTATTATTACTATTATTATTATTACTATTATTGTGTTTTTCTAGGTTTTATTTATAGGGTTATTATTTATTATGGATTAGGATTAAAAATGGTTTTTCTGGGCTCCAAAATGAGCGATCCCAATGTGCAAATTTGGGATGTGGGGTTTACTTATAGGGTTATTATTATTATTATTATTACTATTATTATTATTATTGGTTTTTTCTGGGTTTTACTTATAGGGTTATTATTTATTATGGGATTATTTGTTATGGATTAGGATTAAAAATGGTTTTTCTGGGCTCCAAAATGAGCGATCCCAATGTGCAAATTTGGGATTTAGGGTTTATTTATAAGGTTGTTATTATTATTATTATTATTATTATTATTATTATTATTATTATTATTATTATTATTATTATTATTATTATTGGGATTTTCTGGGTTTTACTTATAGGGTTATTATTATTATTATTATGGGATTATTTATTATGGATTAGGATTAAAAATGGTTTTTCTGGGCTCCAAAATGAGCGATCCCAATGTGCAAATTTGGGATTTGGGTTTTATTTATAGGCTTATTATTATTATTATTATTATTACTATTATTATTACTATTATTATTGGTTTTTTCTGGGTTTTACTTATAGGGTTATTATTATTATTATTATGGGATTATTTATTATGGATTAGGATTAAAAATGGTTTTTCTGGGCTCCAAAATGAGCGATCCCAATGTGCAAATTTGGGATTTGGGGTTTACTTATAGGGTTATTATTATTATTATTATTATTATTATTATTATTATTATTATTATTGTGTTTTTCTGGGTTTTAATTATAGGGTTAATATTATTTATTATGGATTAGGATTAAAAATAGTTTTTCTGGGCTCCAAAATGAGGGATCCCAATGTGCAAATTTGGGATTTGGGTTTATTTATAGGCTTATTATTATTATTATTATTATTATTAGTTTTTTCTGGGTTTTACTTATAGGGTTAATATTATTTATTATGGGATTATTTGTTATGGATTAGGATTAAAAATGGTTTTTCTGGGCTCCAAAATGAGCGATCCCAATGTGCATATTTGGGATTTGGGGTTTATTTATAGGGTTATTATTATTATTATTATTTTTATTATTATTACTATTATTATTACTATTATTATTGTTTTTTTCTGGGTTTTACTTATAGGGATATTATTTATTATGGGATTATTTGTTATGGATTAGGATTAAAAATGGTTTTTCTGGGCTCCAAAATGAGCGATCCCAATGTGCAAATTTGGGATTTGGGGTTTATTTATAGGGTTATTATTATTATTATTATTATTATTATTATTATTATTATTATTATTATTATTATTATTATTATTATTATTGTGTTTTTCTAGGTTTTATTTATAGGGTTATTATTTACTATGGATTAGGATTAAAAATGGCTTTTCTGGGCTCCAAAATGAGCGATCCCAACGTGCAAATTTGGGATTTAGGGTTTATTTATATGGTTATTATTATTATTATTACTATTATTATTATTACAATTATTGTGTCCCCAGGGCTGTCGCTGCTGCTGCGGGCCCGGCAGCGCTCTCAGCTCCCGCTGCTCTCGGCCGGGGCCGGGCTGCGCGTGCTGATCCACCGGCACCGGCAGCCGCCGTTCCTGGAGCACGAGGGCGTCCACGTCCGGCCCGGCATCGCCACCGCCGTGGGCATCCAGCAGGTGGGGACAGAGGGACGGCGGCGCAAACTGAATTGAAATGAAATCAGCCCAAATTAAATCAGAATTAAATAATCCCAAATTAAACTGAAATTAAATCATCTCTAATTAAGTCAGAATTGAATCATCCAAAAGTGGATTTTTGGTGTCCAGCAGGTGGGGACAGAGGGAGGGCGGCACAAACTGAATTGAAATGAAATCAGCCCAAGTGAAATCAGAATTAAATAATCCCAAATTAAATCATCCCAAATTAAATCAGAATTAAATCATCCTAAGGTGGATTTTCGGTGTCCAGCAGGTGGGGACAGAGGGACGGCGGCACGAACGAGATTGGAATTAAATCAGCCCAAATGAAATCAGAATTGAATCATCCCAAATGAAATCAGAATTAAATCATCCAAAGGTGGATTTTTGGTGTCCAGCAGGTGGGGACAGAGGGACGGCGGCACGAATGAGATTGGAATTAAATCAGCCCAAATTAAATCAGAATTGAATCATCCCAAATGAAATCGGAATTAAATCATCCCAAATGAAATCAGAATTAAATAATCTCAAATTAAATCAGAATTGAATCATCCAAAGGTGGATTTTCAGTGTCCAGCAGGTGGGGACAGAGGGACGGCGGCACGAACGAGATTGGAATTAAATCAGCCCAAATTAAATCAGAATTGAATCATCCCAAATGAAATCAGAATTAAATAATCTCAAATTAAATCATCCCAAATTAAATCAGAATTGAATCATCCAAAGGTGGATTTTTGGTGTCCAGCAGGTGGGGACAGAGGGAGGGCAGCACGAATGAGATTGGAATTAAATCATCTCAAATTTAATCTGAATTAAATCATCTCAAATTTAATCTGAATTAAATCAGCCCAAATGAAATCAGAATTAAATAATCCCAAATGAAATCACAATTAAAACATCCAAAGGTGGATTTTCAGTGTCCAGCAGGTGGGGACAGAGGGACGGCGGCACGAACGAGATTGGAATTAAATCAGCCCAAATGAAATCAGAACTGAATCATCCCAAATGAAATCAGAATTCAATCAGCCCAAACGAAATGAGAATTAAATCATTCCAAATTAAATCAGAAATGAATAATCCAAAGGTGGATTTTTGGAATCCAGCAGGTGGGGACAGAGGGACGGCGGCACAAACTGAATTGAAATGAAATCAGCCCAAATGAAATCAGAATTGAATCATCCCAAATTAAATCAGAATTGAATCATCCAAAGGTGGATTTTTGGTGTCCAGCAGGTGGGGACAGAGGGACGGCGGCACGAATGAGATTGGAATTAAATCAGCCCTAATTAAATCAGAATTAAATCATCCCAAATTAAATCATCCCAAATCAAATCAGAATTGAATCATCCAAAGGTGGATTTTTGGTGTCCAGCAGGTGGGGACAGAGGGACGGCGGCACGAACAAGATTGGAATTAAATCAGCCCAAATTAAATCAGAATTGAATTATCCCAAATGAAATCAGAATTAAATAATCTCAAATTAAATCAGAATTGAATCATCCAAAGGTGGATTTTTGGTGTCCAGCAGGTGGGGACAGAGGGACGGCGGCACGAATGAGATTGGAATTAAATCAGCCCAAATTAAATCAGAATTGAATCATCCCAAATGAAATCAGAATTAAATAATCTCAAATTAAATCATCCCAAATTAAATCAGAATTGAATCATCCAAAGGTGGATTTTTGGAATCCAGCAGGTGGGGACAGAGGGACGGCGGCACAAACTGAATTGAAATGAAATCAGCCCAAATTAAATCAGAATTGAATCATCCCAAATGAAATCGGAATTAAATCATCTCAAATTAAATCAGAATTGAATCATCCAAAGGTGGATTTTTGGTGTCCAGCAGCTGGGGACAAAGTCACAGTGGCCTAAATGAAACTGAAATTAAATCAGCCCAAATTAAAATTGATACTGTTACCTATGTCGAGACCAATTTGGTCTTGCAGCAATAACTTTGTATCACGGCCTGGAGCAAGGGAGTGAGAAACGCAACAATATAATATAATTAATATAATATAATTAATATAATATAATTAATATAATATAATATATATAATATAATTAATATAATATAATATAATATAATATAATAAATATAATATAATATAATTAATATAATATAATTAATATAATATAATATAATATAATATATACAATTATATATATAATACGATGCAACATAAGACAAAATATATATTATATAATTATATATAATATGTAATTACATATAATTATAAATATAATAGTATATTATGTTATATTCATAGCATAATGTATAAACTGTGTAATATTAATGCAAATAATATACATAATATAGAATGCATTATATTATGATATATTATAACATCTAATACATAATACATTAAATATTACATATTATTATATATTATATAATATATATTATATATTATATAATATATATAAAACATCTATTACTGTATGTATCCTATATTAATCCTATTTCTTCTATTAATTATTATTGATATCCTGATATTTATCATTACACTCCAGCTCTGCTGCTCATCAATTCCCTGCCCCTCACTGCTCCTAAACTCTGGTTCTAATTAACCCCGTTAATCACTGGGGCTCTAATTAACCCCGTTAATCACTGGGGCTCTAATTCACCCCGTTAATCACTGGGGCTCTAATTCACCCCGCTAATCACTGGGGCTCTAATTAACCCCGTTAATCACTCTGGCTCCAATTAATTTACCTCCTTTCCGTGCCCACAGGACGAGGTGAATCGCCTGGGCGGCAATTACGGCAGCTGCACGCGGGATGGCAGCGATGTGGGCGTGAGGCTGCTCTACAACAGCTCCTACACACTGCAGGTACTGAGCCTGGCTTAGTTACACCTGGTTTAGTTACACCTGGTTTAGTTACACCCAGCTGGAACTGCTCTACAACAGCTCCTACACACTGCAGGTACTGAGCCTGGCTTAGCTACACCTGGTTTAGTTACACCCAGCTGGAACTGCTCTACAACAGCTCCTACACACTGCAGGTACTGAGCCTGGCTTAGTTACACCTGGCTTAGTTACACCCAGCTGGAACTGCTCTACAACAGCTCCTACACACTGCAGGTACTGAGCCTGGCTTAGTTAAACCTGGTTTAGTTACACCCAGCTGGAACTGCTCTACAACAGCTCCTACACACTGCAGGTACTGAGCCTGGCCTAGTTACACCTGGTTTAGTTACACCCAGCTGGAACTGCTCTACAACAGCTCCTACACACTGCAGGTACTGAGCCTGGCTTAGCTAAACCTGGTTTAGTTACACCCAGCTGGAACTGCTCTACAACAGCTCCTACACACTGCAGGTACTGAGCCTGGCCTAGCTAAACCTGGTTTAGTTACACCTGGTTTAGTTACACCCAGCTGGAACTGCTCTACAACAGCTCCTACACACTGCAGGTACTCAGCCCGGCCTAGCTGAGCCTGGCTTAGCCAAACCCGATTTGGAATTTTTTTTGGTTTATCCGAAATTTTTTTCCCATTTTTTCCGAAAAGCTCCACCCTAAAGATTTGCAATTTTTTGGTTTATCCAATTTTTTTTTGCCCCTTTTCTCCCAAGACGGTCATCCTACAAATTTGGGATTTTTTGGCTTTGTCCCAATTCTTTTTTGCCTTTTTCTCCTAAAATCTTCATCCTACAGAGCTGGAATTTTTCTTTTTTTTTGGTTTATCCAAATTTGTTTTGCCCTTTTCTCTTAAAATCTTTATCCTACAAAATTGAAATATTTTTGATTTATCTAAATTTTTTGGGTGCTTTTCTACTAAGATCTCCATCTGACAGAGATGGAATTTTTGGGGTTTTGTTTAATCCAAATGTTTGTTTATCCAAATTTGTTTTGCCCTTTTCTCTTAAAATCTTTATCCTACAAAATTGAAATATTTTTGATTTATCCCAATTTTTTTTGCCCTTTTCTCCTCAGCGCTTCATCGTACGAAACCGAAATTTTTGGGTGGAGTTTATCCAAATTTTTGTTTGGTTTTCCAAAATTTTTTTTGTGGTTTATCCCAACATTTTTCCCATTTTTCCCATCCCCAGGCGTGCCTGCACTCGTGTTTCCAGCAGCGGATGCTGCGCGAGTGCGGCTGCGCCCACCTGCAGTACCCAGTGCCCGCCGGAGCCCCGCGCTGCGACTACGGCCGGCACCCGGCCTGGGGTAAGGGGATCACGGGAAATAAATAATCTGGGAATAATCTGGGAAAGAATCCTGGGAATAAATAATCTGGGAATAATATGGGAATAATCCTGGGGAATCATGGGAAATAAATAATCTGGGAATAATCCTGGGAAATAATCCTGGGGAATCCTGGGAAATAATCCTGGGGAGTCCTGGGAAATAATCCTGGGGAATCATGGGAAATAATCCTGGGGAATCCTGGGAAATAATCCTGGGGAATCATGGGAAATAATCCTGGGGAATCATGGGAAATAATCCTGGGAATAAATAATCCTGGGGAATCCTGGGAATAAATAATCCTGGGGAATCCTGGGAAATAATCCTGGGGAATCCTGGGAAATAATCCTGGGGAATCCTGGGAAATAATCCTGGGGAATCCTGGGAAATAATCCTGGGGAATCATGGGAAATAATCCTGGGGAATCATGGGAAATAATCCTGGGGAATCATGGGAAATAATCCTGGGGAATCCTGGGAAATAATCCTGGGGAATCCTGGGAAATAATCCTGGGGAATCCTGGGAAATAATCCTGGGGAATCATGGGAAATAATCCTGGGGAATTGTGGGAAATAATCCTGGGGAATCCTGGGAAATAATCCTGGGGAATCCTGGGAAATAATCCTGGGGAATCCTGGGAAATAATCCTGGGGAATCATGGGAAATAATCCTGGGGAATCATGGGAAATAATCCTGGGAATAATACGGGAAATAATCCTGGGAAATAATCCTGGGGAATCCTGGGAAATAATCCTGGGAATAAATAATCCTGGGAATAATCTGGGAAAGAATCCTGGGGAATAAATAATCCTGGGAATAATCTGGGAAAGAATCCTGGGGAATAAATAATCCTGGGAATCCTGGGGAATAATCCTGGGGAATAAATAATTCTGGGAATAATATGGGAAAGAATCCTGGGGAATCCTGGGAAATAAATAATCTGGGAATAATATGGGAAAGAATCCTGGGAATAAATAATCCTGGGAATAATATGGGAAAGAATCCTGGGGAATAAATAATCCTGGGAATAATATGGGAAAGAATCCTGGGGAATCATGGGAAATAATCCTGGGGAATCCTGGGAAATAATCCTGGGGAATCCTGGGAAATAATCCTGGGGAATCCTGGGAAATAATCCTGGGGAATCCTGGGAAATAATCCTGGGGAATCCTGGGAAATAATCCTGGGGAATCCTGGGAAATAATCCTGGGGAATCCTGGGAAATAATCCTGGGGAATCCTGGGAAATAATCCTGGGGAATCCTGGGAAATAATCCTGGGGAATCCTGGGAAATAATCCTGGGGAATCCTGGGAAATAATCCTGGGGAATCCTGGGAAATAATCCTGGGGAATCCTGGGAAATAATCCTGGGAATAATCTGGGAAAGAATCCTGGGGAATCCTGGGAAATAATCCTGGGGAATCATGGGAAATAATCCTGGGGAATTGTGGGAAATAATCCTGGGGAATAAATAATCCTGGGAATTAGCCCAGGAAATAATCCTGGGGAATAAATAATCCTGGGAATAATATGGGAAAGAATCCTGGGGAATAAATAATCCTGGGAATAATATGGGAAAGAATCCTGGGGAATAAATAATCCTGGGAATAATCTGGGAAAGAATCCTGGGGAATAAATAATCCTGGGAATAATATGGGAATAATCCTGGGGAATCCTGGGGAATAATCCTGGGAATAATACGGGAAATAATCCTGGGGAATCCCAGGAAATCCCAAGAAAAGGGAATGGTCCTGGATCCTAGGAAATCCCGGGAAATCCCGGGAAATCCTGGAAAATGGAAATGGTCCTGGATCCTGGGAAATCTTGGGAAATCCTGGGAAATCCTGGGAAATCCTAGGAAAAAAGGAATGGTCTTGCAGCCTGGGAAATCCCGGGAAATCCTGGGAAAAGGGGCTGCTCCTGCATCCTGGGAAATCCTGGGAAATTCCTGAGTCCCTGCAAAAATGGAAAAATCCCCTGGAAAAGGAACAAATCCCTGAATCCCTGGAACAGGGGGCACATTCCAGAGGGAGAAAAAATTCCTGAACCGGGGATTTTAGGATTTCATTCTGATTTTTTTCCTTAATCTCCTCCTAAACCCGCCACTCCTTAAGCTCGGCCTATCCCTGGATCAGATCCCAGCCTGGCGCTCCGGTTTTTCCTCTGGAACAATTCCAGAGGGAATTCCTGAACTTTTCCCTGTTCCCAGGTCACTGCTTTTACCGGCTCTACCGGCAGCACCGCAATCACCGCCTGAACTGCTTCCAGCAGTGCCCCAAACCCTGCAGGTGAGGCCCCAAAAAACCTGGGAATCCTCCCTGGGAATTCCTGGATTTGGGAATTCTCCCTGGGAATTCCTGGATTTGGGAATTCTCACCCATTTTTTCCGGGTTTTTAATTCCCAGGGAATCCCTGTACAAGATCTCAGCTGGCACAGCCAAGTGGCCCTCGGCAAAGTCCCAGGTACTGCCCCAAATCCCGGGATTGTGCTCTAAATCCGGGGATTCTGCCCCAAATCCTGGGATTCCATCCCAAATCCTGGGATTCTGCCCCAAATCCCAGGATTCAGCCCCAAATCCCGGGATTCTGCCCCAAATCCCAGGATTCCGCCCCAAACCCTGGGATTCTGCCCCAAATCCCGGGATTCTGCCCCAAATCCTGGGATTCCGCCCCAAATCCCAGGATTCCGCCCCAAATCCCAGGATTCCACCCCAAATCCTGGGATTCCGCCCCAAATCCCAGGATTCCGCCCCAAATCCCGGGATTCTGCCCCAAATCCTGGGATTCCGCCCCAAATCCTGGGGTTCCGCCCCAAATCCTGGGATTCCGCCCCAAATCCTGGGATTCAGCCCCAAATCCCGGGCTTCCACCCCAAATCCCGGAATTTTGCCCCAAATCCTGGGATTCTGCCCCAAATCCCGGGATTCAGCCCCAAATCCCGGGATCCTGCCCCAAATCCCGGGATTCTGCCCCAAATCCCGGGATTCAGCCCCAAATCCTGGGATTCCGCCCCAAATCCTGGGGTTCCGCCCCAAATCCTGGGATTCCGCCCCAAATCCTGGGATTCAGCCCCAAATCCCGGGCTTCCACCCCAATCCTGGGATTCCACCCCAAATCCCGGAATTTTGCCCCAAATCCTGGGATTCTGCCCCAAATCCCGGAATTCAGCCCCAAATCCCGGGATTCTGCCCCAAATCCCGGGATTCAGCCCCAAATCCCAGGATTCCGCCCCAAATCCCGGGATTCTGCCCCAAATCCTGGGATTCTGCCCCAAATCCTGGGATTCTGCCCCAAATCCCGGGATTCTGCCCCAAATCCCGGGATTCCGCCCCAAATCCCAGGATTCCGCCCCAAATCCCGGGATTCCACCCCAAATCCTGGGATTCCACCCCAAATCCTGGGATTCCGCCGCAAATCCTGGGATTCCGCCGCAAATCCTGGGATTCCGCCGCAAATCCTGGGATTCCGCCCCAAATCCCGGGATTCTGCCCCAAATCCTGGGATTCCACCCCAATCCTGGGATTCCACCCCAAATCCCGGGATTCTGCCCCAAATCCCAGGATTCCGCCCCAAACCCTGGGATTCCGCCCCAAATCCTGGGATTCCACCCCAAATCCCAGGATTCCGCCCCAAACCCTGGGATTCTGCCCCAAATCCCAGGATTCCGCCCCAAATCCCGGGATTCAGCCCCAAATCCCGGGATTCTGCCCCAAATCCCGGGATTCTGTCCCAAATCCCGGGGTTCCGCCCCAAATCCCGGGATTCCGCCCCAAATCCCGGGATTCAGCCCCAAATCCTGGGATTCAGCCCCAAATCCCGGGATTCTGCCCCAAATCCTGGGATTCTGCCCCAAATCCTGGGATTCCGCCCCAAATCCTGGGGTTCTACCCCAAATCCCAGGATTCCGCCCCAAATCCCGGGATTCAGCCCCAAATCCTGGGATTCAGCCCCAAATCCCGGGATTCTGCCCCAAATCCCGGAATTCCACTAATTCCAATAATAAATTAAAAATTCCAAGAACAAATAGCCCAGTAATGAATATTTCCGTAACAAATATTCCACTGGAAACGTTCCACTAATGAATATTCCAATAAGAAATATTCCAATAGCAAAAAATTCCAATAGAAACATTCCAATAATGAACATTCCAATAACGAATATTCCAAACATTCCAATAATGAACATTCCAAGAACAAGAATTCCAATAATGAATATTCCAGTAATGAACATTCCAATAATGAATATTCCAATAATGAATATTCCAATGGAAATATTCCAATAACGAACATTCCAATAATGAACATTCCAATAAAAAATATTCCAATAATGAACATTCCAATTAAAAATATTCCAGTAATGAATATTCCAATAAGAAATATTCAAATAATGAATATTCTGATAATGAATGTTCCAATAATGAATATTCCAATAATGAATATTCCAATAAAAAATATTCCACTAATGAATATTCCAATAATAAATATTCCAATAACAAAAAATTCCAATAGAAACATTCCAATAGAAATATTCCAGTAATGAACATTCCAATAAGAAATATTCCAGTAACAAAAAAATCCAATAGAAACATTCCAGTAGAAATATTCCAATAACGAATATTCCAGTAATGAACATTCCAATAATGAATATTCCAATAATGAATATTCCAATAATGAATATTCCAATAAAAATATTCCAATAATGAATATTCCAATGGAAATATTCCAGTAATGAATATTCCAATAATGAATATTCCAATTAAAAACATTCCAATAATGAATATTCCAATGGAAATATTTCAATAAAAACTATTCCAATAACGAATTTTCCATCCCCAGGACTGGGTGCGCCAGGCCCTGCGGCACGAGAGCGGCTACAACTCCAGCAGCAGCAGCCGGTAAATCCTGGGAATTCCCAATCCTGGCAGCATGGGAAGGGAGGGCAACAAATTCCCAATAAATCCCAATAAATCCCAATAAGTCATCAATAAGTTCCCAATAAATTCCCTATAAATTCCCAATAAATTCTCAATAAATTCCCAATAAATCCCAATAAGTCATCAATAAATTCCCAATAAACTCCCAATAAATTCCCAATAAACTCTCAATAAATCCCCAATAAATCCTCAATAAATCCCCAATAAATCCCAATAAATTCCCAATAAACTCCCTATAAATCCCCAATAAATTCTCAATAAATTCTCAATAAATTCCCAATAAGTCATCAATAAATTCCCAATAAATTCCCTATAAATTCCCAATAAATTCTCAATAAATTCCCAATAAATCCCAATAAGTCGTCAATAAATCCCCAATAAACTCCCAATAAATTCCCAATAAACTCTCAATAAATCCCCAATAAATCCTCAATAAATCCTCAATAAATCCCCAATAAATCCCCAATAAATCCCCAATAAGTCATCAATAAATTCCCAATAAATTCCCAATAAATTCTCAATAAATTCTCAATAAATTCCCAATAAGTCATCAATAAATTCCCAATAAACTCCCTATAAATTCCCAATAAAATCTCAATAAATCACCAATAAATTCCCAATAAATTCCCAATAAATCCCCAATAAATCCCAATAAATTCCCAATAAGCTCCCTATAAATCCCCAATAAATCCTCAATAAATCCTCAATAAATCCCCAATAAATCCCCAATAAACTCCCAATAAATCCCAATAAATTCCCAATAAGCTCCCTATAAATCCCCAATAAATCCTCAATAAATCCCCAATAAATCCACAATAAATCCCCAATAAACTCCCAATAAATCCCAATAAATTCCCAATAAGCTCCCTATAAATTCCCAATAAACTCCCAATAAATCCCGAATAGACTCCCAGTATATCCCAATAAATTTCCAATAAATTCCTATAAATTCCCAATAAATCCCAATAAACCCCCACAGTGCCAGCTGGGAATGTCTCCAGTGCCAGCTGGGAATGTCCCACTGGGAATGTCCCTGTGTCCGTGTGTCCCACTGGGAATGTCCCTGTGTCCCACTGTCCGTGTGTCCTTGTGTCCCACTGTCCGTGTGTCCCTGTGTCCATGGTCCCACTGTCCGTGTGTCCCACTGTCCGTGTGTCCCTGTCCCACTGTCCGTGTGTCCGTGTGTCCCATGTGTCCCTGTGTCCCACTGTCCGTGTGTCCCTGTCCCACTGTCCGTGTGTCCCTGTCCCATGTGTCCGTGTGTCCGTGTGCCCAAGTGTCCGTGTGTCCCACTGTCCGTGTGTCCCATGTGTCCCATGTGTCCGTGTGTCCCTGTGTCCGTGTGTCCCTGTGTCCGTGTGTCCCTGTCCCACTGTCCGTGTGTCCCACCGTCCATGTGTCCCATGTGTCCGTGTGTCCCACTGTCCATGTGTCCATGTGTCCATGGTCCCACTGTCCGTGTGTCCCTGTCCCATGTGTCGGTGTGTCCCTGTCCCATGTGTCCGTGTGTCCGTGTGTCCCTGTGTCCGTGTGTCCCTGTCCCATGTGTCCGTGTGTCCGTGTGTCCCTGTGTCCGTGTGTCCCTGTCCCATGTGTCCGTGTGTCCGTGTGTCCCTGGTCCCATGTGTCCGTGTGTCCATGTGCCCCACTGGTCGTGTGTCCCTGTCCCACTGTCCGTGTGTCCGTGTGCCCCAGCTGTCCGTGTGTCCATGGTCCCACTGTCCGTGTGTCTGTGTGTCCCACTATCCGTGTGTCCATGGTCCCACTGTCCGTGTGTCTGTGTGTCCCTGTGTCCCACTGTCCATGTGCCCCAGCTGTCCGTGTGTCCCATGTGTCCCTGTGTCCCTGTGTCCATGTGTCCGTGTGTCCCTGTGTCCGTGTGTCCCATGTGTCCGTGTGTCCATGTGTCCATGGTCCCATGTGTCCGTGTGTCCATGTGTCCATGGTCCCATGTGTCCGTGTGTCCGTGTGTCCCTGTGTCCCTGTGTCCCATGTGTCCCTGTCCCATGTGTCCAAGTGTCCCTGTCCCATGTGTCCGTGTGTCCCTGTGTCCCGTGTGTCCGTGTGTCCCAGCTGTCCGTGTGTCCATGGTCCCAGCTGTCCGTGTGTCCCTGTCCCATGTGTCCGTGTGTCCCTGTGTCCCTGTGTCCCTGTGTCCCTGTGTCCATGTGTCCCATGTGTCCATGTGTCCCATGTGTCCGTGTGTCCCTGTGTCCCGTGTGTCCGTGTGTCCCAGCTGTCCGTGTGTCCATGGTCCCAGCTGTCCGTGTGTCCCTGTCCCATGTGTCCGTGTGTCCCTGTGTCCCGTGTGTCCGTGTGTCCCAGCTGTCCGTGTGTCCATGGTCCCAGCTGTCCGTGTGTCCCTGTCCCATGTGTCCGTGTGTCCCTGTGTCCCGTGTGTCCGTGTGTCCCAGCTGTCCGTGTGTCCATGGTCCCACTGTCCGTGTGTCTGTGTGTCCCACTATCCGTGTGTCCATGGTCCCACTGTCCGTGTGTCTGTGTGTCCCTGTGTCCCACTGTCCATGTGCCCCAGCTGTCCGTGTGTCCCATGTGTCCCTGTGTCCCTGTGTCCATGTGTCCGTGTGTCCCTGTGTCCGTGTGTCCCATGTGTCCGTGTGTCCATGTGTCCATGGTCCCATGTGTCCGTGTGTCCATGTGTCCATGGTCCCATGTGTCCGTGTGTCCGTGTGTCCCTGTGTCCCTGTGTCCCATGTGTCCCTGTCCCATGTGTCCAAGTGTCCCTGTCCCATGTGTCCGTGTGTCCCTGTGTCCCGTGTGTCCGTGTGTCCCAGCTGTCCGTGTGTCCATGGTCCCAGCTGTCCGTGTGTCCCTGTCCCATGTGTCCGTGTGTCCCTGTGTCCCTGTGTCCCTGTGTCCCTGTGTCCATGTGTCCCATGTGTCCATGTGTCCCATGTGTCCGTGTGTCCCTGTGTCCCGTGTGTCCGTGTGTCCCAGCTGTCCGTGTGTCCATGGTCCCAGCTGTCCGTGTGTCCCTGTCCCATGTGTCCGTGTGTCCCTGTGTCCCGTGTGTCCGTGTGTCCCAGCTGTCCGTGTGTCCATGGTCCCACTGTCCGTGTGTCCCTGTGTCCCTGTGTCCCTGTGTCCCTGTGTCCCATGTGTCCGTGTGTCCCTGTCCCATGTGTCCGTGTGTCCATGGTCCCATGTGTCCGTGTGTCCCGCAGGAAGGACCTTGCCAAGGTGACCATTTTTTACGGGCAGCTGAACTCCCGCTCGGTGCACGAGGCCCCCCTGCTCTCCGTACGTTCCCATTCCTTTCTTACCTTGCTGCGAATTCCAGAGGGAATCGTTCCCAAAAATTCATGGTTCAGCTTTGGGTTTATAGGATAGATAAAATATCATATTAAATATTTTATATATTTATGTATCATTTATAGAATAATATTTATATATTTGCATTTTTTATATATTTTTATAAAACATATTTTTATATATATATATATAAATATATATTTATACATTATATATATTTATATATACTTATATATTTATATATAAATGAAAATATATCTATATATTTTATATATTTATATATCATTTATAGAACAATATTTATATATTTGCATTTTTATATACTTTATAAAACATATTTATAAATATTTATATATATTTATACATTATATATATTTTTTTATATATTCATTATATATATTTATATATACTTATATATTTTATATATTTATATATAAATAAAAATATATCTATATATTTTATTTATATATCTTTACAGAACAATATATATTTGCATTTTTAATATATTTTATAAAACATATTTTTATATATATTTATACATTATATATATTTTTATATACTTATATATTTTATATACTTATATATAAATAAAATATATCTATATATTTTTATATATTTATATATAATTTATAGAACAATATTTATATATTTGCATTTTTATATATTTTTATAAAACATATTTATATATATATATATACATTATATATATTTATATATACTTATATATTTTTATATATTTATATATACTTATATATTTTTATATATTTATATATAAATAAAAATATCTATATATTTTATATATTTATATATCATTTATAGAACAATATTTATATATTTGCATTTATTTATATATTTTTATAAAACATATTTTTATATATATTTATACATTATATATATTTATATATATATTTATACATTATATATATTTTTATATACTTAAATATTTTAATATATTTATATATTAATAAAAATATATTTTTATATATATTTCTATATATATATATTTCTAGATATTTTTATGTATTTTATATTTATTTCTATGTATTTCTATATATATTATAGAATATATTATATCTTATATTTATATATATTATATATATTTCTATATATTTTAATATATTTTAATATATTTTATATGATATAGAAATATATATAAATATAGAGATATAAATTATCTATATATATCTGTATATTTTTAATATTATATGTATCTCTATATTTAAATTTTAAAATATAATAGAGATATTTTAATATAATTTTAATATATCTATATTTATATATTTACATATATAATGTATTATACATATGCATCTCATTTTAATATATTTTATATAAAATATTTTATATCATATGATATATAAATATATTTATTTATATGAGGAAATTAATAATTATTAATAGAATTCATTCTTTAGCTTTATTTTTAAATGATACATTAAAATATCACATTTTATATATTAAATGTATGATATATAAAATCCATACTTATTTATAGATTAATAATTATAAAATCATCCAAATTAATACTTTATTTTATACGAACCAGAAATATAAATTATTTATTATCATGTTAACAATTAATTCCTAGAAAATATTTCACTTTAAATTAATTTATAGAAAATATTTCACTTTAAATTAAATCATAGAAAATATTTTGCTTTAAATTAATTTATAGAAAACATTTCACTTTAAATTAATTAATAGAAAATATTTAACTCATAGAAAATATTTCACTTTAAATTAATTCATAGAAAATATTTCACTTTAAATCAATTCATAGAAAATATTTCATTTTAAATTAATTCATGGAAAAAATTTCACTTTAATTCATAGAAAATATTTCACTTCAAATTAATTCATAGAAAATATTTCCAATTAAATTAATTCATAGAAAAAAATTCACTTTAAATTAATTCCTAGAAAATATTTCACTTTAAATAAACTGATAGAAAATATTTCACTTTAAATTAAATAATAGAAAATATTTCACTTTAAATTAATTCATGGAAAATATTTCACTTTAAATTAATTCATAGAAAACATTTCACTTTAAATTAACTCATAGAAAATATTTCACTTTAAATTAAATAATAGAAAATATTTCACTTTAAATTAAATAATAGAAAATATTTCACTTTAAATTAATTCATAGAAAATATTTCACTTTAAATTAATTCATAGAAAATATTTCAAATTAATTAATAGAAAACATTTCACTTTAAATTAATTCATAGAAAATATTTAATTCCTAGAAAATATTTCGCTTTAAATCAATTCATAGAAAATATTTCACTTTAATTAATTCATGGAAAATATTTCACTTTAATTCCTAGAAAATATTTCAGTTTTATTCATAGAAAATATTTCACTTTAAATTAACTCATAGAAAATATTTCACTTTAAATTAATTCCCAAAAAATATTTCACTTTAAATTAAATAATAGAAAATATTTCACTTTAAATTAATTCCCAAAAAATATTTCACTTTAAATTAATTCCTAGAAAATATTTAATTCATAGAAAACATTTCACTTTAAATTAACTCATAGAAAATATTTCACTTTAATTTCTAGAAAATATTTCACTTTAAATTAATTAATAGAAAATATTTCGCTTTAAATCAATTCATAGAAAATATTTCAAATTAATTAATAGAAAACATTTCACTTTAAATTAATTCATAGAAAATATTTAATTCATAGAAAATATTTTGCTTTAAATCAATTCATAGAAAATATTTCACTTTAATTAATTCATAGAAAACATTTCGCTTTAAATTAATTCATAGAAAATATTTCACTTTAATTCATAGAAAATATTTCAGTTTTATTCATAGAAAATATTTCACTTTAAATTAACTCATAGAAAATATTTCACTTCAAATTAATTCATAGAAAATATTTCGCTTTAAATCAATTCATAGAAAACATTTCACTTTAATTCATAGAAAATATTTAATTTTAAATTAATTCATAGAAAATATTTCGCTTTAAATTAATTCCTAGAAAATATTTCACTTTAAATTAATTCATAGAAAATATTTCGCTTTAAATTAATTCATAGAAAATATTTAATTTTAAATTAATTCATAGAAAACATTTCGCTTTAAATTAATTCATAGAAAATATTTCACTTTAAATAAACTGATAGAAAATATTTCACTTTAAATTAAATAATAGAAAATATTTCACTTTAATTCCTAGAAAATATTTCACTTCAAATTAATTCATAGAAAATATTTCCAATTAAATTAATTCATAGAAAAAAATTCACTTTAAATTAATTGCTAGAAAATATTTCACTTTAAATAAACTGATAGAAAATATTTCACTTTAAATTAAATAATAGAAAATATTTCACTTTAAATTAATTCATGGAAAATATTTCACTTTAAATTAACTCATAGAAAATATTTCACTTTAAATTAATTCATAGAAAATTTTTCATTTTAAATTAATTCCTAGAAAATATTTCACTTTAAATTAATTCATAGAAAATATTTAATTTTAAATTAATTCATAGAAAATATTTCACTTTAAATAAACTCATAGAAAATATTTCACTTTAAATTAATTCATAGAAAATATTTCACTTTAATTCCTAGAAAATATTTCACTTTAATTAATTCATAGAAAATTTTTCATTTTAAATTAATTCATAGAAAATATTTCACTTTAATTAATTCCTAGAAAATATTTCACTTTAATTAATTCATAGAAAATATTTCACTTTAATTCATAGAAAATATTTCAGTTTTATTCATAGAAAATATTTCAGTTTTATTCATAGAAAATATTTCGCTTTAAATCAATTCATACAAAATATTTCACTTTAATTCATAGAAAACATTTCAAATTAAATTAATTCATAGAAAAAAATTCGCTTTAAAATAATTCATAGAAAATATTTCGCTTTAAATCAATTCATAGAAAATATTTCACTTTAAATTAATTCATAGAAAATATTTCCCTTTAATTTTATACCATATATAAAGTCCAAAAAAACCCCAAACCAGCATCCCCAGCACTCCAAACTCGGAATTTCCCGCCCGAATTCCCTGGAATTTGACGGAATTTTGGGATTTTTGCAGGAGACGCTGCTGCTGTCGGGCATGGGCAGCCAATGGAGCCTCTGGTTCGGTTCCTCGGTGCTGTCGCTGGCCGAGCTCCTGGAGCTGCTGCTGGACGCGCTGGCCCTGGGGCTGCTCTGCCTCGGCCGCCGCCTCCGCGGGACCCGGGAGCGCCCAGGGGTGCCCCGGGAGCACCCAGGGGTGCCCCTGGGTGGGATCGGGAACGGCCCGGAGCGGGAATTGGGGTGGGAGGGAGGAGCTGAGCACAGGTTGTGATTGGGGATCCTCCTGATCCTTCTGGAAAAGGCACAGGGATGGCCTGGATCCACATGGAAATGGTGGGGATTCCTGGAATTCTGTGGGAAAAATCACAGGGACATCCTGGATCCACATGGAAATGTTTGGGATTCTCCTGGTGCTGCTGGAAAGGGCACAGGGGTGTCCTGGATCCACATGGAAATGTTTGGGATTCCCTGGATTCTGTGGGAAAAATCACAGGGAAATCCTGGATCCACATGGAAATGATTGGGATTCTCCTGATCCTTCTAGAAAAGTCACAGGGATGTCCTGGATCCACATGGAAATGGTTGGGATTCCTGGAATTCTGTGGGAAAAATCACAGGGACATCCTGGATCCACATGGAAATGTTTGGGATTCTCCTGGTGCTGCTGGAAAGGGCACAGGGATGGCCTGGATCCACATGGAAATGTTTGGGATTCCCAGAATTTTGTGGGAAGGGTGACAGGGACATCTCAGATCCACATGGAAATGTTTGGGATTCCCAGAATTCTGTGGGAAAAATCACAGGGAAATCCTGGATCCACATGGAAATGGTTGGGATTCTCCTGATCCTTCTGGAAAGGTCACAGGGATGTCCTGGATCCACATGGGAATGGTTGGGATTCCCGGAATTCTGTGGGAAAAATCACAGGGATGTCCTGGATCCACATGGAAATGTTTGGGATTCCCGGAATTTTGTGGGAAGGGTGACAGGAACATCTCGGATCCACATGGAAATGGTTGGGATTCCTGGAATTCTGTGGGAAAAATTACAGGGACATCCTGGATCTGCATGGAAATGCCTGGAATTCCCAGAATTCTGTGGGAAAAATCACAGGGATGTCCTGGATTCACATGGAAATGGTTTGGGATTCTCCTGATCCTTCTGGAAAGGTCACAGGGATGTCCTGGATCCTCACCTGAGCATGGAAATGTCTGGAATTCCCTGAATTCTGCTGGAAAAGGCACAAGGACATCCCAGATCCACAACTGGGAAATCTGGTGGGGTTTGGAATTCTCCTGATCCTGCTGGAAACGTGACAGGGACATCCTGGATCCAGAGCTGAGTGTGGAAAGGCTTGGAATTCCCGGAATTCTGCTGGAAAGGTCCCAGGGACATCCTGGATCCTCTCCTGGGAGCTCTGGCAGGGCTTGGAATTCCCTCAGTGCTGTGGAAAACTCTGATCCCACCTGGAATTCCCCAAATCCCACCTGGAATTCCCAAACTCCTTCTGATCCCAGCTGGAATTCCTAAAACCTCCTGGGCTCTGATTCCACCTGGAATTCCCAAAAACCTCCTGATCCCACCTGGAATTCCCCAAATCCCACCTGGAATTCCCCAAATCCCACCTGGAATTCCCAAAAACCTCCTGATCCCACCTGGAATTCCCATAAACCTCCTGGGTTCTGATCCCAGCCGGAATTCCCCAAAATTTCCTGATCCCACCTGGATTTCCCCAAATCCCACCTGGAATTCCCAAATCCCACCTGAAATTCCCAAATCCCACCTGAAATTCCCCAAATCCCACCTGGAATTCCCCAAAACCCACCTGGAATTCCCCAAATCCCACCTGGAATTCCCAAATCCCACCTGGAATTCCCAAATCCCACCTGGAATTCCCCAAATCCCACCTGAAATTCCCAAATCCCACCTGGAATTCCCCAAATCCCACCTGAAATTCCCAAATCCCACCTGGAATTCCCAAAAACCTCCTTCAAACCCACCTGGATTTCCCCAAATCCCACCTGAAATTCCCAAATCTCACCTGGAATTCCCAAAAACCTCCTGATCCCACCTAGATTTCCCCAAATCCCACCTGGAATTCCCCAAATCTCACCTGGAATTCCCAAATCTCACCTGGAATTCCCAAAAACCTCCTGATCCCACCTGGAATTCCCAAAATCCCACCTGGATTTCCCCAAATCCCACCTGAAATTCCCAAATCTCACCTGGAATTCCCAAAAACCTCCTGATCCCACCTGGAATTCCCAAATCCCACCTGGAATTCCCCAAAACCCACCTGGATTTCCCCAAATCCCACCTGGAATTCCCAAATCTCACCTGGAATTCCCAAAAACCTCCTGATCCCACCTGGAATTCCCCAAATCCCACCTGGAATTCCCCAAATCCCACCTGGAATTCCCGGCTTTGGCTCTTCCAGAAGGAAACAAAGAGGGAACAAAACCCCAAATTTGGGAACATTTTTAAATCCCAGGAAAAGCTCCGGAATTCCCCTGGAGAAGCCGAGATCATGGGAAGATTTCATTTATCCGCTCACACCCGCTTTGTTTTCACCGGGGATTTAAATTATTTTTTAATAATAAAATGGTTTGGGTTTTTTAATAAATTTGTTTTGGGTTAAAACCCAGAATTTTATGCACCTGTCAGGTTAAAAAGGAGATTTTTATGTGCAATTTGGGGTTAAAAAATTGATTTTTATGTGCCTTAGGGTTAAAAACCAGATTTTTATGCACATTTTGGGTTAAAAAATTGATTTTTATGTGCCTTAGGGTTAAAAACCAGATTTTTATGCACATTTTAGGTTAAAAACCAGATTTTTATGCATCTTATGGGTTAAAAAGCAGATTTTTATGTGCAATTTGGGGTTAAAAAATAGATTTTTATGTCCTTTGGGGTTAAAAACCAGATTTTTTTTGTTCCTTTTGGGTTAAAAAGCAGAATTTTATGCACCTTTGGGGTTAAAAAGCAGATTTTTATGTGCCTTAGGGTTAAAAAGCAGATTTTTATGTCCTTTGGGGTTAAAAAAATAGATTTTTATGCATCTTTTGGGGTTAAAAAGCAGATTTTTTTGTTCCTTTTGGGTTAAAAAGATTTTTTTGTGCAATTTGGGTTAAAAAGCAGATTTTTATGTGCAATTTTGGGTTAAAAAATTGATTTTTATGTCCTTTGGGGTTAAAAGCAGATCTTTATGTGCTTTTTGAGTTAAAAAAGCAGATTTTTATGCATCTTTTGGGGTTAAAAAGCAGATTTTTATGCACCTTTCAGGTTAAAAAGCAGATTTTAATGTGCAATTTGGGGTTAAAAAGCAGATTTTTATGTGCAATTTAGAGTTAAAAAGCAGATTTTTATGCACCATTTAGAATAAAAGCAGATTTTTTTGCGCAGTTTGGGGTTAAAAAGCAGATTTTAATGCATCTTTGGGGTTAAAAACCAGATTTTTTTGTTCCTTTTGGGTTAAAAACCAGATTTTTATGCATCTTTGGGATTTAAAAGCAGATTTTTTTGCCCTTTTTGGGTTCAAACCAGCTCCAAAACGCAGATTTTTGGTCCATCCAGGCGAGCAAGAAACCAAAGAGAGCAGGAGCAGGGGAGGAATCGATGGAGATTTTATTGTCAGAGCTTCAGGAGGGAGAGGAGGAGGAGGAGGAGGAGGAAGAGGCAGAGAGAGCACAGCGAGAGCTTTGGAGTCGTACAAAGGGCACAGAGAGAAACTTCTGGAACATTCTGGAACATTTTGGAACGTTCTGGAACGTTCTGGAACGTTTTGGAATGTTCTGGAACGTTCTGGAACATTTTGGAACGTTCTGGAACCTTTTGGAACGTTCTGGAACGTTCTGGAACATTCTGGAACATTTTGGAACGTTCTGGAACATTTTGGAACATTCTGGAACATTCTGGAACATTTTGGAACGTTCTGGAACATTTTGGAACATTTTGGAACGTTTTGGAACGTTCTGGAACGTTCTGGGACATTCTGGAACGTTCTGGAACACTTTGGAACATTTTGGAACGTTCTGGAACATTTTGGAACATTCTGGAACATTTTGGAACATTCTGGAACATTCTGGAACATTCTGGAACGTTCTGGAACATTCTGGAATATTTTGGAACATTCTGGAACATTTCGGAACGTTCTGGAACATTCTGGAACATTTTGGAACGTTCTGGAACGTTCTGGAACATTTTGGAACGTTCTGGAACATTTTGGAACGTTCTGGAACGTTCTGGAATGTTCTGGAACATTTTGGAACGTTCTGGAACATTTTGGGACGTTCTGGAACATTTTGGAACATTTTGGAACATTTTGGAACAATCTGGAACATTTTTGGAACATTTTGGAACATTCTGGAACGTTCTGGAACGTTCTGGAACGTTCTGGAACATTCTGGAACATTTTGGAACGTTCTGGAACATTTTGGAACGTTCTGGAACATTCTGGAACATTTTGGAACGTTCTGGAACATTTTGGAACGTTCTGGTTTGCCAGAGGGGCAGGAGGAGTAAAAAAACCTGGTCTGAAGTGGCCCCGAGAGCCGGCGGGGAGGGATGGAGGGGGGAGAGGAAATTTGGGATATTTGGGGTGGTTTGGGGGATTTACAGCGAGGGCGGAGCCCCCCGAGCTCGGCCTGGCCACAAAGGGGCTCTGAGGTGGCCAAAAAACTCTGAGGTGGCCAAAAAAACTCTGGGGTGGTCAAGAAATATCTGAGCTGGCCAAAAATCCACTGAGGTGGCCAAAAGATCTCTGAGATGGCCACAAAACCTCTGAGGTGGCCAAGGAACCTCTGAGATGGTCAAAAATCATCTGAGATAATCAAAGGATCTCTGAGCTGGCCACAAAACCCACTGGGCTGGCCAAAGCCCCTCTGAGCTGGCCAAAAAGGATCTCTGAGATGGCCAAAGGACCTCTGAGCTGACCACAAAACCTCTGAGATGGCCAAGAAACCACGGGAGATTGCCAAGGAACTTCTGAGATCTCAAAAAAAAATCTCTGAGATGGCCAAGGAACCTCTGAGATGGCCAAAATTCCACTGAAGTGGCCAAAAATCCACTGAGGTGGCCAAAAATCCACTGAGGTGGCCAAGGAACCTCTGAGGTGGTCAAAAAGGATCTCCAAGATGGCCAAGAAACCCTCTGGGATCTCCAAAACCCCTCTGAGCTGGCCAAAATTCCACCGAGCTGGCCAAAGGATCTCTGAGCTGGCCACAAAACCTCTGAGGTGGCCAAAGGGTCCCTCCCTGTCCCTGTGGTGGCCCCAGGCCCTGTCCCCATCCCTGTCCCCATCCCTGTCCCCATCCCTGTCCCCATCCCTGTCCCACACACCCCCGTGCCAGCCCCGGGTGTCCCCAGGTCCCTCCTGCTGTGCCACCCCTGGGGACAGCGGCGTCCCCACCCGCCTGCTCCGCCCTGGCTGCCAGGTCCCACCCCAGAGTCCCCCTTGGGACCCCAAAGTGTCCCTTGGGACCCCAAAGTCCCTCCTACCACCCCAAAGTCCTTCCTGGGACCCCCAAATCCCCATTGGGACCCCGAAGTCCCCATTGGGACCCTAAAGTCCCTCCTGCCACCCCAGAGTCCCCCTTGAGACCCCAAAATCCCCCTTGGGACCCCAAAGTCCTTCCTGGGACCCCAAAGTCCCTCCTGCCACCCCAAAGTCCCTGCTGGGACCCCAATGTCCCCATTGGGACCCTCCTGCCAGCCCAAAATCCCCCTTGAGACCCCAAAATCCCCATTGGGACCCTAAAGTCCCTTTTGGGACCCCAAAGTCCCTTTTGGGACACCAAAGTCCTTCCTGGGACCCCAAAGTCCCCATGGGGACCCTAAAGTCCCTCCTGCCACCCCAGAGTCCCTGCTGGGACCCCAAAGTCCCTGCTGGGACCCCGGAGTCCCTCCTGCCACCCCAAAATCCCCATTGGGACCCCAAAATCCCTCTTGGGACCCCGAAGTCCCTCCTGCCACCCCAGAGTCCCCCTTGGACATCAAAGTCCCCCCTACCATCCCAAAGTCCCTGCTGGGACCCCAAGGTCCCTGCTGGGACCCCAAAGTCCCTCCTGCCACCCCAAAATCCCCTCCTGGGACCCCAAAGTCCTCTTGGGGACACCAAAGTCCCCATTGGGACACCAAGGTCATCTCCTGCCACCCCAGAGTCCCTCCTGCCACCCCAAAATCCCCTCCTGGGACCCCAAAGTCCCCTTTGGGACACCAACGTCCCCCCTACCACCCCAAAGTCCCTCCTGGGACCCCAAAATCCCCTTGGGGACCCCGAAGTCCCTCCTGGGACCCCAAAATCCCCTTGGGGACCCCAAAGTCCCTGCTGGGACCCCAAAATCCCCTCCTGGGACCCCAAAGTCCTAAAAGAGAAGATGATAAAAGGAGTGAGTAGCGGTGAGAAAGGGAGAAAAAGGGATAAAAGGGAGAGATAGGGAGAGAGAGAAAGGGCGAAAATGGAGAGGAAATGTAGGGAAAAGAGAAAAGGGGGAAAGGAGAAAGGGAAGAAAGGGGGAAAAGGGAGAGAAAAGGGAGAGAGAACAAGAGGAGAAAAAAGGAGGAGAAAAGGGAGAAAAGAGGAGGGGAAAGGGAGAAAAGGGGAGAATGAAGTGAGAAGGAGGAAAAAAAGGAAAAAAGACAAGGGGGAAAAAGAAGGGGGCAAAGAGAGAAAAATTCCATGAGCCATCTCACCTCCCAGTGCGCACCCACACCATCTCTCCATGCCACCGCACCCACCTTCCCTGTGTGCCACCTCAATCCTCGTGTCACCCACCTTTCCATGTGCCACCACACCTCCTCCTCTGCGTGTCACCCGCACCCTCCTGTGTGCCACACCTCCTCTGTGTGTCACCCACCTCCTGTGTGCACCCAGCCCCTCCTGTGTGTCACACCCTCCTGTGTCCACCCACCCTCTCCTGTGTGTCACCCCACCCTGCCTGTGTGCCACGCACCTTCCCCGTGTGCCACCCACACCCGCTTCGCTCTGTGTGCCACCCAATCCCTGTGTGCCACCCCCTTCCTCCCCATGCCACCGCACCTCTCCTCTTGTGTGTCACCACACCATCCCTGTGTGCCACCCACTTTCCATGTCCACCGCCTTTCCCCTTGTGCCACCAAATCTCATTGTGGTCACCACACCTTTCCATGTGCCACCCACCTTCCTGTGTGCCACCTCCACCTTTCCCGGTGTCACCTGCCTTTCCCGTGCCACCCACCCTCACCCGTGTCATCCACCTTTTCCCTGTGCCACCCTTTTTGTGTGCCACCCACCTTTCCTGTTGTGTCACCCAGCCTTTCCATGTACCCATCCCGCCTTCCCCTGGTGTGCCACCCAATCTCATGTGTCACCCACCTCCCCTGTGCCACCCACCCCACCCTGTGCCACCCCCCTTCCCTTCGTGTCATCCACCTTTCCCTGTGTCCACCTGCCTCCCTGTGTGCACCCATTTCCCCTGTGTACCCATTCCCAGTGCCACCCACCTTCATGCACCACCCCTCTCCTGTGTGCCACCCACCTTCCCTGTGTGCCACCCATTTTTTTGTGCACATCTCCACCTTCCCTGGTGCCAACCCACCTTTTTTTGTGCCCCACCTTGCCCTGTGTGCCACCCAACTTCTACTCAGCCACCTGCCTTCCCTGTGCACCCTATTTCCATGTGCCACCTCTGTGCCACACTCACCTTCCTCCATGGTCATCCACTTCCCCCGTGTCAACCATGCCTTCCCCTGTGCCACTCACCTTTTGTGGCCACCCACCTTCTTCCCCAGCCACCCACCCTCCTCCTGTGTGCCACCACCTCCCATTGCCACCCCACCTTTCCATGTGCCCTCCACCCCTCCTCTGAGCCACCACTTCCCTTCGTGTCATCCACCCTTTCACCTGTGTCACTCCACCTTCCGGCCATGTCCAATTCCCATGTCCATGCCTACCAACTCTTCATGTGCCACCCAAAAAATATCCTGTGTGCACCCACCTCCTTCATGTCATCGCACCTTCCCCCGTGTCACCTGCTTCCCTGTGCCCCACCCTTTTTGGGCCACCCCACCTTCTCCCATCGCCACACCTTCCCTGTGTGCCACCCCCCTTCCTGTGTGCCACCACCCTTTCCACGGTCCACCGCCTTTTGTGCCAGCCCACCTCCCCTGTGCCCACCCACCTTTCCATGTACCACCCGCTTCCCCTGTTGTGCCACTGATTTCCCATGTGTCACCCACCCTCCTCTGTGTGCCACCCACCCTTCCCTGTGCCACCACCTTCTTTCGTGTCATCCACCTTTCCCCGTGTCACCTGCCTTCCCCTGTGCCACCCATTCCCCTGTGTCACCCAATTCCCATGTGCCACCCACCTTTCCATGTGCCACCCACCCTCTTCTGTGTGGCACCCACCTTCCCCTGTTGCCACCCACCTTTTTTTGTGCCACCCACCTTGCCCTGTGTGCCACCCACTTCTACTATGCCACCTGCCTTCCCTGTGCCACCTCTTTCCATGTGCCACCTTCTGTGCCACCCACTTTCCTCCATGTCATCCGCCTTCCCCTGTGCCACCCATCTTCTGTGCTGCCCAATTCCCCTGTGCCACCCTCCCTCCCCTGTGTCACCCATCTTCTCCCATGCCACCCACTCTCCTCTATGTGGCATCCACCTTCCCCTGTGTGTCACCCAATTCCTCTGTGTCACCCACCTTTCCATGTGCCACCCAATCCCTTGTGCCACCCACCTTCCTCCATGTCATCCACCTTCCCCCGTGTCACCTGCCTTCCCCTGTGCCACCCCTTTTGTGGCCACCCACCTTCTCCCATGCCACCCACCTTCCTCCTGTGTGCCACCCACCTTCCTCCTGTGTGTCACCCACCATCCCTGTGTGCCATCCACCTTTCCCCGTGCCACCCACCCTTCCCTGTGCCACCCACCTTCCTTCGTGTCATCCACCTTTCCCTGTGTCACCTGCCTTCCCCTGTGCCACCCAATTCCCCTGTGTCACCCACCTTTCCATGTGCCACCCACCTTCCTTCGTGTCATCCACCTTTCCCTGTGTCACCTGCCTTCCCCTGTGCCACCCAATTCCCCTGTGTCACCCACCTTTCCATGTGCCACCCACCTTCCTTCGTGTCATCCACCTTTCCCCGTGTCACCTGCCTTCCCCTGTGCCACCCAATTCCCATGTGCCACCCAATCCCTGTGTGCCACCCACCTTCTCCCATGCCACCCACCATTTTGTGTGCCACCCACCACCTTCCATGCCACCCACCCTCCCTCCCCAGTGTCACCCACCCTCCTCGGTGACGCTGTCCACCACGGAGCCGAACACCAGCACGTCGCTGCTGCCGTCGGTGCTGCCGCCCAGGCCGCTGTCACTGCTCAGACCTGCGGGGCCAACAGGACACAAAGCGAGGCCACTTTAACACCCCGGCCCCCCGAGCCACCCTGGGGACACGGCAGGGTGGCACAGGGACACAGCTGGCACGGGGACAGGGACGCTGCTGATGCCTTGGGCAGGCTGAGCTGGAACAGAGACTGGGCAGAGCTGGAGAATAAAGCAGAGATTTATTGAAAGGTCTTTAGGGGACACCTTGGGCAGGACAAGAGCCTGGCCATGGGGTGCACCCAAGGTGGACCCAAAATGGGCACAAAATGGACCCAAAATGGACCCAAAATGGGCACAAAATGGGCACAAAATGGCCACAGAATGGACCCAAAATGGGCACAAAATGGCCACAGAATGGTCCCGAAATGGACCCAAAATGGGCACAAAATGGCCACAGAATGGACCCAAAATGGGCACAAAATGGCCACAGAATGGACCCAAAAGGGACCCAAAAGGGACACACAATGGGCGCAAAATGGACACCACAAAATGACCCCAAATGGTCACAACATGGACACAAAATGGATGCAAAATGGACCCAGAATGGGCAGAAAAAGGTCCCAAAAAGGTCCCAAAAAGGCCCCAAAAAGGCCCCAAAAAGGCCCCAAAAAGGTCCCAAAAAGGCCCCAAAAAGGTCCCAAAAAGGCCCCAAAAAGGCCCCAAAAAGGTCGACCGATCATGAGGTCTCACAATTTTATAAGTTTTGGTCCATTTGCACATTGGGGTTAAATTGTCACCCCTTTTATGTCCATTTTGTGACCATTCTGTGCCCACCTTGGGTGCAGCCCTGGCCAGGCCCTGTCCTGCCCAAGGTGTCCCCTAAAGGCCTTTCAATAAATCTCTGCTTTATTCTCCAGCTCTGCCCAGTCTCTGTTCCAGCTCAGCCTTCCAAAGGCATCAAAACCACTGGGATTAGGAAGGAAAACAAGCCTGGAAAATATTCCTGAACCACAGAAGTGCAAAAAGAAACCCCAGAAAAGGCTGCAGGAACCACAGAGCTGAGCCTGGAAAATCCCAGGTTCAATCCCCATGCCCTGTCCCCAAACCATTTGGATTAGGAATGAAAACAAGCCTGGAAAATATTCCTGAACCACAGAAGTGCAAAAAGAAACCCCAGAAAAGGCTGCAAGAACCACAGAGCTGAGCCTGGAAAAACCTCAGGGGGTGCTGAACTCCCCAAAAATCCCAGATCAACGTTCCTGAAATCCTGGATTCACGAGGAATCCTCCAGCACCCGGAGGAGGGAATGAAGCCACAACAGAAAAGTTTTCAGAGCATGAAACTTGCAGGGAATTTTTTTGCAGATTTTTATAGAGATCAAGCACACAGCACGAGGAGGAAGGGAAATGTGATTCCAGCCCAGCCTCGTGCCTCTGCCCCACGTGCCCAGGGAAACAAGAAATGAGGATCTGGCACATGGATGTGAAGCTGTCACATTCCCAGCTCTGAGATAAATTTGCTGTTTTCTTCTCCAAGAGCAAGGTGAGATTCTGAGAAATTTTCTATTTTCTTCTTCAGGAGCAAGATGAGGCTCTGAGAAGTTTGTTATTTTCACCTCCAGGAGCAAGATGAGACTGAGGAAATTGCTATTTTCTTCTCCAAGAGCAAGGTGATACTCTGAGAAATTTTCTATTTTCTTCTTTAGCAGCAAGATGGTCTTCTGAGAAATTTGTTATTTTCTCCTCCAGGAGCAAAATAAGACACTGAGAAATTTGCTGTTTTCTTCTTCAGGTGCAAGATGCCCTCTAAAAATTTGTTATTTTCTTCTTTAGGAATGAGATGAGACTGAGAAATTTGCTATTTTCTTCTTTAGGAATGAGATGAGACTGAGAAATTTGCTATTTTCTTCTTTAGGAGTGAGATGAGACTGAGAAATTTGCTATTTTCTTCTTTAGGAATGAGATGAGACTCTGTGAAATTTGCATTTTTCATATTTAGGAGCAAAATAAGGCACTGAGAAATTTGTTATTTTCTCCTCCAGGAGCAAGAGGAGACTGAGAAATTTTCTATTTTCTTCTTTAGCAGCAAGATTGAGTTCTGAGAAATTTGCTGTTTTCTTTTTTAGGAGCAGAACGAGGCTCTGAGAAATTTGCTATTTTCTCCTCCAGGAGCAAGATAAAGTTCAAAAAATTTGCTATTTTCTTCTTCAAGATGCCCTCTGAGAAATTAGTTATTTTCTTCTTTAGGAGCAAGATGAGACTCTTAGAAATTTGCATTTTTCTTCTTTAGGAGCAAGATAAGACTGAGAAATTTGCTATTTTCTTCTTCAGGAGCCAGATGATGTTCCAAGAAATTTGTTATTTTTACCTCCAGGAGCAAGAGGAGACTGAGAAATTTGCTATTTTCTCCTCCAGGAGCAAAATAAGGCACTGAGAAATTTGTTATTTTCTTCTCCAAGAGCAAGGTGATACTCTGAGAAATTTTCTATTTTCTTCTTCAGCAGCAAGATGTCCTCTGAGAAATTTGCTATTTTCTTCTTTAGGAGAAAATCAGGCACTGAGAAATTTGCTATTTTCTTCTTTAGGAGAAAATCAGGCACTGAGAAATTTGCTATTTTCTCCTCCAGGAGCAAGATAAGGTTCAAAAAATTTGCTATTTTCTTCTTTAGGAATGAGATGAGACTGAGAAATTTGTTATTTTCTTCTTTAGGAATGAGATGAGACTCTGTGAAATTTGCATTTTTCATCTTTAGGAGCAAAATAAGGCACTGAGAAATTTGCATTTTTCTTCTCTAGGAGCAAGATGATGCTCTGAGAAATTTGTTATTTTCACCTCCAGGAGCAAGAGGAGACTGAGAAATTTGCTATTTTCTCCTCCAGGAGCAAAATAAGGCACTGAGAAATTTGTTATTTTCTTCTCCAAGAGCAAGGTGAGATTCTGAGAAATTTTCTATTTTCTTCTTTAGCAGCAAGATGAAGTTCTGAGAAATTTGCTATTTTCTCCTCCAGGAGCAAGACAAGGCTCAAAAAATTTGCTATTTTCTTCTTCAAGATGCCTTCTGGGAAATTTGCTATTTTCTTCTTTAGGAGCAAAATGAGGCTCTGAGGAATTTCCTATTTTCACCTCCAGGAGCAAGATGAGACTCTGAGAAATTTGCTTTTTTCCTCTGCAGGGACAAGATTCCCTCTGAGGGATATGAAGGACTCTGAGGTCCTGCACTTCCCATTGTTTTTGTGGACAAAAAGCACAAAAAAAGCAGGAAATTCCTCAAAACTGGAACAGCCTCAAATCCCTGATGGAGACAAGCACTAAAGCACTTTTTCCTGGATTCCAAGAGATAACATGGAGGAAAATAAACCTGGGAGTTTCTGCCATGCTGAACTCAGGGCTGTAAATATTTATTGTGAATTCCTACAAGGACAAGCCAGGAAATTTAACAACCCTCAGCCAAGGATGAGAAGGAACCACAAAAACTCTGGGATGTAGAATGATAAATAAATAAAATAAATAAATTTCCTTTCTGAGATCTCACCTGTCCAGGATTACTCTGAGGAATTGATTCAATAAAGGGAATTTTGGAAATATTTTGCCTGTGGAAAAGCTGCCACAGCCAAAGGAGGTGGGAATTTAAGGAATCCCTGAGCAGAAATTCATCACTGCCTGGGAATTTTGGGAAATTTTGGGGGTGAAATGAGTGAAATTTGGGTCTTTTTTTGCTGCTGGCTGCCAGAGCATCTCCTTACCTCCGTCCAGGAGGGACCCAGGGGGACCCAGCCCACTCCAGGGCCACCTGCCAGCGGGTGCTGCAGAGAGGTGTGGCTGGCACCTAGAGGAAGGTGGACGGGAATGTGAGGGGAGGTCATTGGCAAAACACAAAAAAAAAGGAAAAAAAAAAAAAGAAGGAAAAAAGGGAAAAAAGGGGGGAAAAAGGGAAAAATGAATAAAAGGAAAAAAAAAGAAAAAGGAAAAAGAAAAAAGGAAAAAGAAAAATGGAATAAAAAAAAAAGGAATAAAAGAAAAAAAGGAATAAAAATGAAAAAAGGAAAGATAAAAGGAAAAAGGAAAAAAAGGAAAAGAAAAGGAAAAAAGGAATAAAAAGGGGGAAAAAGGATAAAAAGGGAAAAAGGAATAAAGGGGAAAAAAGGAAATAAAAGGGAAAAAAGGAAAAAAGGGA